>JABASI010003653.1:0-15907 GCA_019776505.1 Tomocerus nigrus
TTTGTGCTCTTCTCAAATATTCGATTCTCATGGCTTCTCTAGCCCCATTTACCAAAATGAATCTGCTAAAAAATCATACAAAAATTACAAAGTCCTCAGAACAGACTCAATTGGAAATTCAGACACAATTTCCCAGTTACTCACACTCGATGGACTATCAGGTAAGTAAAAAATCAATAATTATCTACGCAAAATCATTAATTTATCATTAGACAATGAATTTTTATTATATTAATTCTTAGATGTTGAATTTTGGAAATATCCCATGCTGAATCATTCTGCTGATATTTTGGCCTCGCCAAAAAAACTTAAATACGTGGAAAAGATTTTGACAAAAGCAGGACTTCGGCATGAAGTAATTATTAATGATGCCGATAGCTTACTAGGAAAGGAATTGGATGAATACAAATTAGCACAGAAAAACGATGGGATAATGCTCTGGACTGAATATCACAGATATAGTGGTAATTTTTATTTTTTAAATAGTTTTTGTAGATTTTCTTTGAAAAGATTATTAACTAATTTTTATTTCTAGTTATAACGCAATGGCTACAAACACACGCTCGGCGGGATCCCACTATAAGTACCCAAGTGATCGGTAATTCTACCGAAGGAAGACAAATCCAAATGGTGAAATTATCTACAGGGGATTCTTCATCAAATAAATCCGCAATTTTTATCGATGGAGGAATGCATGCCCGAGAATGGATTTCCACCTGCAACTGTCCTATACATAATGAATAAATTGATTAGTGACCCTGCAAAACAAAATCTCCTTGAAAAGTTCGATTGGTACTTTGTGCCTGTGGTCAATGTAGACGGCTACGAATTTTCACACACGAACGATCGTTTCTGGAGGAAAACTAGGTCGAAACATTCTGCATCGATTAAATGCTTTGGCGTGGATCCAAATCGAAATTGGGATTTTCACTGGGCGGAGACTGGATCTTCGTATAACCCCTGCAGCTCTACTTACCACGGACCAAAAGCCTTTTCAGAGCCTGAAACAAAAGCCCTCTCGGAAACTATTATGAGCTTGAGACATCAAATTAAATTGTACCTTACATTTCATTCCTACTCACAAATGTGGCTTGTCCCTTGGTCTCACTCTAAAAGATCAAAGCCTGACGACTACAAAGACCTCTACACTTTGGCATCCAAAGGGAAAACTGCTCTGGAAAAAACGTTCGGTACGAAGATATCGCATTGGAACAGCACCCGATTTACTCTATTCAGCTGCAGGCGGTTCTGATGATTGGGTTAAAGGTAAATTTATTTAAAAATTAACCATTAAAACTTTTATTCAAAATTTCCTTAAGGTTGTGGTAAGTTGGTCCAATGGCATGTGCGATTCCAGATAACTATAATATCGATCCGTGATAGGTGGAAATGGGAAAAGGTAATTTGAAACCGATAGATAAACTCCTCAGGATTGTCACAAGGCTCTAGCCTTTTTGAAATTTTTATCTGAAACGCTGTCAGATGTTTTTGATTCAAAAGGACCTTTCGCTCATTTTTATTTGAGTCGCATAAAAATGTGCAACACTTTTATTTGCGTTTCAAATAAAATTTTTGAAAATTTTGCGACACTCTTGGATAGATTATCTGTAGGTATCAATCAACTTTTCCCATATTCATCCACCACAAAAGGATCGAGATCGAGTTATCTTAAATCTAGTGGAGTTGGAAAACGCATGAAGCTGGAGCAACTTACGGCAACCTTAATTTTCGTGTTTTAATCGAATTTAAAATTGTGTAGGTGCTGCTGGAATCAAATATTCATACACAGTAGAACTGAGAGACACTGGAACCTACGGTTTTGCTTTACCACCGAATCAAATTCAACCAACTGGTGAAGAAACATTTAATGGAGTAGAGGCACTGGCTTTAGAACTCGACAAAAAACTTAACTCAGCTTGAATAAAATGTTTTAAAATTGTGTAGATGATAGGGATTAGCGATTGCATGATTTACATATTTATTTTTGGAACAAAGGGGATTTTGACTTATTTTTGTAATGGGTATAACTGAAATAAGGTAAGGTATGTGTATTCGGTGATTGTCAATTATTATGATTGAAATAAAATGGAAACTATAATTTTTTGGTAATGAAATTGAAAATGAATAAATATTGTGATCTTGATAGCAATGACCAAAATTTAATTATTTCCATTGGTAGTTATATAAATAGTTAATTAATTGTACATATAGTTAGAGTTATTAGACAGTTAAGAGTTACGATTACGAGTGACCGAGAAATCTGGCTTCCTAGGAAAGATTAAGGTAATAGGTATTATAAATAAACAAGAACCTACGGCTTGTCAGAATTGAATTATCGTGATACTTTGATCCGTCGTTATTGCAGGTTTTGCTACAACTTAAGTGCAAAAATTAATGCAAACATCTTCGACTATCTCTGGATTATTAAACATGCAATATAAATATATATATTTAGTTATGTAAATATCCTAGACTCAACTGGCAATACATTTACACGTGCAAGATAGAAGATGTATTAATTATCCACCTAAATATTAATGGCATTTTCCTCATCGTTTTGTGCATGAAAAAAAATCTCTTTTATAAAGTGCATAGCCAATCACGTTTTGTATGCAAGTTCACAAGATTCTTGTTCCTTGTAGGTACTAAATGACATTACGTTAATCCCTCAAGAGCTTATATAATCATTTCTTTAGCATCATTTTTGATGGAAGCATTCAAAAGGATGGTGAGGAGTGGAATTAAGATTTGCCATTTCATACAGTTTGTTTCTACAGCGTTAGATACACTACTAAATACACACTCTACACTTTTGCAGCTATCATTTATCTCCAGTTTTTATTATTTTAGTTGCATGTTTACTGTTCACTGTGTGAACTTTGATCCCAGAAAATGAACCTGGGCTGTTATATATAAGATGATTTTTTTTAAATTTTCCCCTGATATAAATAGAGTTGAGTTTCTAAAACTCAGCTCATATCCTTTTGTCATTAGACTGGACAAAGTGTAAAACCTGAAGTACTTGTCATATTTAAGCAACATGATCATTGAAATTTGGATTTTCATGGTAGTTGTGCTATTATTAACACTACGAATCTTTAATGGTAGCTCGAATACTAAAGCACCCCCAGGTACTGAAACTTTAATTTTTACCATACACATTTATGAATCCGAATCCGCACTGAAACAATTATTATTGTCATCCAAAATTAAAATGTTGAATTGTTGTTTGCAATTACAAAATCATAATAAATTGCTATATTATGTCAAATCATACACAAAAGGCTGAAAAGGCAATAAATGTAAATTCCCAAATATACCAATGCCAAGTAACAAATGACACCTTCCTTCATTCATAATATTATAATAATGCTACGGTCGCATTTATTTTTACTGAACAATTATTGTTGTTGTTTTCTCATTTCACAGGTCCTATGAAATTTCCCATCGTGGGAAATATATTTCAACTATCATTCAATAAAGCTCCACATTTAGCTATGCATGACTTATCAATGAAGTATGGGCCAGTTATGAGTCTAAAAGTAGGCTTTTCAAATATGGGTGAATTTAGATCCTTAATTCTAGCAAATAATTATTTATTTTACTGATTAATTTGGTTTTCTTAATAAATAACTAATTATAAAACCAGATATATATTTACTCCCTTTTTAATTAATAGTTTTGTTATCTTCTTACGACGCTATGAAAGACATCTTGGGCAGAAAAGAAGCTACCGGAAGAGATGTAGTTGGAATAGTAAAAGAGCGATGTGACGGGAAAAATTTAGGTAAAATCTGCTACTTTCAAATCCCATACTGTACTAAACCAATATGAAATTGTTGTTTGAAAAGGTATAATAACATCTGTGGGGGAACCTTGGCGTAAACTTCGATCCTACACAATTTCAACATTTCGAGATTACGGATATGGAAAAAGAAATTCAATGGAAACACTTATTACCGAAGAAATCCAAAATTGTTCAAATTATTTAAAGAAACAAATTAATAACAACGAAGGAGTTTTTGATCTTCAGAAATTGTTGCAACTATCTGTTCTTAATGTACTATGGACCATTATTGGAGGATGTGTATTAGAATATGAAGATAAAAAACTGCACTACTTGCTCGATATCACTGAAAAAATTAAAAAGGGTAGCTATCTTGTCGTGGGTTTAATTAGTAGTTTTCCATTCCTTCGATTTATTCCTCCAATTTCAACAGATAATAATTTTCATAAAGAGATTAACGCAGACATGAGAAACTTTTTTAAGGTATAGTATTCATCAAAAAAATTGTACATTTAGGCAAAGAGACTTATAACAACTTTGGGAATAACAAAAATCTGTCAAAAATAATTTTCAGGATTTGCTGGTGAAATACAAAGATAAATACAGGAAGACGAAAGAAGTAAATTGTTATTTTGATTCCTTCGTTCAAAAAATTGAAGAAACAGCCAATGACCCTAATTCTTTGTACACTGGTGAGAGTATAATATAGTTAAATACATACTTCGGTTTGCAAACTCTTTGATTTTTGCAAAAAGCAAATACCGAAAAGCTCCTAAATCTTTTCTGAATATGATTTTTTACAGACGAGCAATTTGTAATGTGCGCAATGGACCTTTTCCAAGCTGGAACTGAGACTACCAGTACACATATTGGTTTTGCAATTTTATTATTGATTGTTTATCCTGAAATCCAGACCAAAATTCAACAAGAAATAGAAGATACTGTAGGAAATGATCGATTACCTCAACTAGAAGATCGTGATAAGTATGCATTTACAGCATTTGAGTAATTAGTAATTATACTGTATTTAATAAGAAGCTTATTTACCAGTTTTGCTCCAATTAAAATTGAACCTTCTTAAAAGAATTTTAAAAAGCAATTTTTATTATGGCAATTTTATTTTTAATTTAATCGATGTATATTTATTTTTAACAAAGTTTTCATTATATCATTTACCAATTTGTTTCTTATAAAATCAATTTACTTTCAGTTTTTCATCAATTTGTTTTCAGTTGCATCAATTTATTTTCAGTCTCATGAATTTATTTTCAACTTGATCAGTTTAATTTTGATTTGAACAACTTATGTAGTTTCAGTTTTTAATTTTTAATAAAAATAAAAATTTAATTTTTTATTTAATTGAATTTTTTCATTTTCATTAAATCCTTTCATTAATACTTTTTCGGTTTCATCTCTACAAATTGTTTCGTTAAGTTACTAAATATTTTATTTGTTTCAGTCTCAATTTATTGAATAACATCAAGAATCTAAATTCCTGACATAAATCCCACTCACTGACTGGAAATCTTTGTCATTTTCTCTTACAAATCGTAAGCAATTTATTGATTTATGAACAGGTTGTTCTATACTCAAGCGACAATTCTCGAAGTTTTTCGTTGGGCCAGAACAACTGTAAATTTAGTTCCACGAAAAAGCACTGAAAAGTTTGACTATAACAAGTGGACAATTGAAAAGGTATCAATACACATGGAGAATTTTCGAATTTGTTCTCAAAATTAAAAATATTATGTACCTACCTATGCATTATTTAACTAATTACTTTCCCCGACCAATTCAAATATCAGTGAGTGAGGATGAAAATGAATGTACCAAACATAATTAAAATACTTGTAGAACCTACCTATGCATTATTTAACTAATTACTTTCCCCGACCAATTCAAATATCAGTGAGTGAGGATGAAAATGAATGTACCAAACATAATTAAAATACTTGCAGGACACAGTTATAATTGCAAACTTGCATAGCATCAATTTCGACGAAACGTTTTGGGGAGATCCTCATGTTTTTCGCCCCGACAGATTTCTAAACAAAAATGGATGTATCATTGGCGAAAAAGCTGAAAGAATCATTCCGTTTGGTTTGGGTTAGTCTTGATAACGAATGTTAAATGTTCTAAAATTACTTGATATGTCTATTATCCAGCCAAATCGTCGAAAAGTGCTCGTTGGGAATAGTGATAATAAAATAATTTATTGCTATAATAATTATTACTGACTGTGCTTGGCAATTCCTAGCACTAAAAATTATTTTCCTCTCCAAATATCTGTAATATCCGATTGATGTACACTACCATTACACGGAGATAATTATTTGAGATATTATGGCTGGATAATGAACTGCCTGGCACCCTGCTATCAATAATTAATATGAATTTCGAATGATAGATATTACTTGGTTGGAAGTATTTAATGGAAAACAATTTATTTTGGCAGGTAAAAGAATCTGCCCTGGAGAACCAGTAGCCAGAGACTCAATCTTTCTCTACTTGACAACACTTCTTCAGACATTTACGTTTGAAAATTCTCCGGGTGACAAATTACCTTCTCCTGAGCCTGTTCCAGGATTAGTATATTCTCATGTACCATTTAGGGCTAAAATTACACTAAGAAAATGTAAATAAAATTAAATCTTCTACTTCTATTCACTCGTTGCATTTATTTGTGTGGATGAAAGCAACTGGAGTCATCTGAAATAATCGAGTTACTGATAAATCACATTATTTAATTAAATAGTATTTGAATGTGCATAAGTGATTTTTCATAATTTTCAAATGTAGTATTTTTGTAGGGTGTTTTTGTTTGTTCAATATACTTTTTCTTTGCGATTTTAGTGTGACAAATGTCGTCTTCTACCATGATGTACTTAGTACCTAAGTGTACCATTCTGAAAATCGTACCATGAATTAGAAGTACAATTTGAGAAAGGTGCTATCACCGATTACATCCCTTTGTTTTTGATGGACTAGTACCACCAAGAACGACCAGGCACTAGGAGATGCCATTACTGTCTTTTCGAAAATTTCTTTGTCTCGAAAACAAAGAAGCTACTTGAACCAACGCCCACAGTTTCGTTTTTCCCCTCAGTCCACTTTTGGCTTCCGACGAGGAACGTTCTCTTCCCACGACTAATTTTTTTCCAGGAGATTTTGATATTCCTTCCAATTCGATTTTTGTTCCATTTTATTTCAATTCGCAATGTCAAACGTACTAATGAATCAAGAAAACGAGCAAGTTACACCAGGACCTTGCCAAATATCAAGCGAAGCTAAGACAATGATGAAGTTGTCTAACCAAAGCCAAAGAAGTTCCTCGAACGTCAGAAGATACCGAAATTGGAGGACCCGGAAGCCATCGTTTGTGATTCCCCCTTTGCCAGAATTTGTACCTCCAGAACTGCCTAATGTGGAATTCAAGATCCGGGATCCAAATATTCCACGAGTTATGCTACCCCCGCCGAGATTCTTCGAAGGACCGAAAATAACTTGGCCTGATGTTAACAACTTTACCGCAGTTTACCTCGGAACAGATGAAAACAGCCGAGTTTTCCTCAAGTTTAATGACCCGAAGAGCGTGGTAAGAAATTTTATCATTTTTTTCTAGTCTCTCCGATATAATTTTCTTTTTAGATGCAATTTTTAATGTTTTGAATTTTATCTTTCAGGAATCTTACCACAGATGTAAAAGTATTTGGGGCGTTTTCCATGTTACCCTTGGGAAAGATGCAAAAATTGCTCTTAGCGATATCGAAGTTGGATTGCTCGTCATCGCCAGCTATAAACGACATGGGCAAGATCATTTCATTCGAGCTAAAGTTTTGAGCATTCAATACGAGCAGAAAACTGCAACTGTACGCGACGTTGACGAATGGGATATTATTGTCGTCCGAGAAGAAAATCTCTACTGGATGAACACTACATTTCTCGGAATACATTTTCAAGTAAATTATTTTCTTTCTTCTACTCTTATTTTTTAATTTTATGCTTATAAATAAATTTAGTTTAAAATTATTTCGCTAATGTTTGTTTGATTTTCTCATACAGGCTATTCCTTGCGAGATTCGCGGATTGAATTTCTTCAAAGGAAGTCCAATCCTCCTACAAATAATGCAGCAATGTCTGGGAAAATACTTTCCTACCAAAGGTGTTGTTCGTGTCACAAAATTCGAAGGAAGGTATCCATATCCTCAACTGAATTTTTCAAGATGGCCGTATCCAGCAGGGACATTTCCAGTGGATGATCAAGTTAAAAGTATTTTGAAGAACTGGCGACCTAAACTTCCTACTACTGCGGTAAGTCTCTCTAAAAGCGTGTTTTTATTTGTTTTATGGCAATAAGAATTTATTTACATAAAAATTTATTTGCATATTTGCATAAAAATTTATTTGCATATTTGCATAAAAATTTGTTTACATAAAAATTTATGTACATATTTGCATAAAAATTTGTTTACATAAAAATTTATGTACATATTTGCATAAAAATTTGTTTACATAAAATTTATTTACATAAAATTTACATAATCTATTTGCATAAAAATTTTGATTTTGCAGGGAACGTTTTCTGAGCAGATTTTGATATCACATGCTGACTCACTGGGAAATATTTGGCTTCAAATGGTCTCCAACCTCACATACTTTTTGACGCAGCTGAAATTCGATGCATCTGAGGATCTTTTTACAGCCGATGAAAATGCTCCTGACTCAGAAAAATTCCAAGCTGCACTGATTGCATCGATGGAGAATGGGGAGAAAATGTTTCTGGCACATTTTTTGGGCGACGTTTACTACAGATGCCGCGTCCTAACATTTTCGTCCGAAAACAGACTCGTGAGTGAATAAATATTTCTTAACTGTAAGAATTTTGTTAATTTTCCAGTAAAAATCCGCGGATATTATTTTGATATACGATGATCATCTTTTGTTAATAATTTTTGACAGGCTAAAGTTCAATTTGTCGATTTTGGAAGCAAACGCACCATTAAAATTTCTGGCATGATGTCCTACGACAGATTTTTTGGAGAAGAATGCGTTTGGATAAAAGACATCAAACCACAGGTAATAAATTATTTTCTGTCATTGAATGCATTTACCTCTTTACTATGCTTTTTACCCTAATTTCTTTTTATTTGAGGTTTTTAATATTCAAAATCTTTTTTCTCTTCCAGTGTGTGAAGGTTCACATGAATGGAATTGACGTGATAAATGTAGATTCCTTTTGGGAGCAACTTGACTCGCCGGACTCGCGACAGGACATCATGGTACGAAATTGTTAAACATTATTTCCTTAAAATGCTCGGATAACATCTTTAGGTTTTTGTATAAAGGTGTGATTAGAGATTAATTTTGTCAATTTTGTGCTTTTAGATGTCACTTTCTCAAAAGAAAGACAGAAAGACGCCTCAGGTTGAACTATACAACTACCCGAATGGAGATGGAGGAGACATGGAGCATCTGAACAAGATCTTCCTCCGTAAATCCAATGTGGCCAGGAACATAGGAGGCAGGAAAATCGGAACAAATATTAGGATCCCCGGAACCAAGAAGTATTTGACGACCGAGCTGGTTGACACTTATGAAGCTGACTTTATCCAAGAAAAGGAATCTACCGAAGAGGATTGGGATTTAGACTCTGCTAACGAAGACATTTAAGTAATCCATAATCTTTTGAACATTTCATTTTTTAGTTCTGATTTTGTTTAGAAAAGCATTTTTTAAGATTGCAAAGATTAATGAATTGTTATTAATTAATATTATGCTAAAGAATCTTGAAGAGCACAACACGTAAATGTTGAAGGTCCATGCAAGAAAGCAAATCTCTAGTTTTTAGTGAGTTGAGTACTGCCATGAATGTTATGCTAATTTTTGTTTCTCGATCGTTTTTTGTGACTCCTTGGCTTAGAAATAATATTTTAGCACATAAAACTGTTGATCTTAAATGTAGTGGGTAGAAAACAGATATTTTGATGAATTTTGTCGGATAATTTTGGAAAATGAGTGCGTTTGATTTTTTATGATATTGGATGAATTGGAATTTGCACTATCTTTGACAAATATGATAAGCTAAATAAAACCAAGTAAGAAAATGAGGAAGAAAATTATTTTTGAAGTTATTTTTGTAGTTCCCATGTTATGATTTATTAGGAGATATATTTGAATTTATTGGCAATCACAAGGCATTAATTTTGTTAGCTCAAGATCATGGCTCATGCATGACAGAATTCTGGAAATGTGTCCAGATATTTTGTCAAATAGACTTATGCGTATCACTATGTGTTATCGTATATTTAGCAAGTGCTAATTTATAGAGAGTTTACTATAGATATTCTACAGATTACTTTGAAAATACAATTTAGTCAGGTAATCATCATAGTATTATTGTGTGAGTGTGGAGATGAAAAGGAAAATGTTAGTTGACATTGACACAAGAATTTACTTGGTGAAGGTGTTAAAATAAAAGCAATTTTGCATGTACTGCTTGGTACCCCAAGTGGCTTTTCCAAAAGTGCGTCCGTTGCTGTGAAAAGTAAATCCAGGAACGTGTCCAGAATAAGAACTTCCCATTGACTCACAGCATCTGTAAATATTCGAGTCTGGTTCAGGCCTGCACGGGCAAGCATAGGGACTCCGATTAAGATGATGTGCCCGAGGATCACAGCATTCGGGAAGGCACGGCAAAGCGGGAGGAGTGCACGCTCGCTTTTTCGGTGGGGGACGAGGTGGGGCACACAATACTGGAGAAAAACAGCCCAGGTCGTCACAAGCTGGAGGGTTGCGACAGTAAAATTGACTTCCAGAATCCCCTTGTTCAATTCGAGGAGGACAGGATTGAGGAGAACTTCGACCAAAAGACATACAATTGCTTCCCATCCTTTCACAGCTGCTTCCCATGTTTCCATAATTGCTTTTCATACTGCCACAACTGTTTTCCATGCTTGCACAATCCCCCCGGGGTGGACAGGGACACGGAGGCGGCTGGAGCACCGGAATCGGAGCTTGTGCTACACAAGGATCCTCCAAAGCAACTCGAGACAATCGGCCAAAGGTACCTCCGAATCTTGAAGTCATTGATGGAATATGCCCAGCATAACTGAAAATAAAAATAATTAACCATTTTCATAAATTCAAAATTCCCAGACTGCGAAAATCATTGGAAAATGAGAGACAAGTGTAAAATGAGAAAATTACCCAGGTAAATGGTAGGGTTCAGGCAAATATCCTGGTTCCGACTCCTGGCAGTTGTACATGATCAGATCTTTTCGAAAATATTCAACTGAATAAAGTAATTAATCACTGAAAAATTTTATTTTGACCGAATTATGAAAAAAGATGCTGGAAAACTGAAAATTTTTACGAAAATAGTAGATGGGGAGCTCGATGGGAAAAGAGAAAGACGGAATATATCGATCGAAATCAACTCATTTGAATTTAGATTGGGAAAACCAACTGGAATCACCGGACGAGTGGGAAATAACACCCGGGCATTGGCAACTTACCAAGCAAGTCACCATAACGATCCGGAGGCAAATGTATTACTCATAGTTATTTCCCTCATCCATTCATTTGCATTAGCATAATAGAAAACTGCTCAAGTCGCGATAGTCGCGAAACAGAAAAGACTGCCCTTTTACATACATGTGAGTTTCTCTGTATCAAAATTATTAGCATGCAATTTATAAAGCAACTCATTCCATACTTGCAGGATAAAATGTGACATTATATTTATAAATGACTAATGTTCGTGACTAACCTCTCAGTATTCTAGTCTGCCTACTCGTGCAAGCTGGACCCGATAGCCAGTCAGAAATGCACCCAACAGACACCGAGAGTCACCCTAAAGATAATAACCTGAAGGAGATATGTGTCACGGAGAGGGTACCACTGTTCATTACACTACAAGACTACCAATATAGTGAAATAGGGGTACCCCTAATATCGGAAAATATTAAAACTTAACATTGAATTAACTTCCATGAATTGGCGCCTTGGGGTAATTGAATATAATGATTCAGAAAATGAGTACCATATTTGGAAATGTGTTACCGATATAGTGGAATAAGGGTACCCCCTATATCGGAAACTTTAAAACTTGTGATTAACTTCTATGAATTGGTGCCTTGGGGTAATTCAATTCACTGATTCCGAAAATGAGTAACATATTTGGAAATGTGTTACCGATTTAGTGGAATAGGGGTACCCCCTATATCGGAAACTTTAAAACTTGGAATTTACTTCTATAAATTGGTGCAATGGGGTAATTGAATGCACTGAATCCGAAAATGAATACCATATTTTTAAATGTGTTACCGATAGGGTGGAATAGGGGTACCCCCTATAGCGGACAACTGTAAAGCTGGGGATTAAATTCAATGAATTGGTACCTTGCTTGTTTTAATTGTATATACTGATTCAGAATATGAGTACCATATTTGGAAATGTGCTACCGATATAGGGGACTAGGTGTACCCCCTACATAGGAAAATTCACACTATGAATTAAATTCTATGAATTGAGTAATGGTAGCCCCTAAATCGGACAACATTAAAGCTTGTTGAATTACCCAAAGGCACCAATTCATGGGATTAAATGCGATGTTTTAAAGTTTCCGATATAGGGGGTACCCCTATTCAACTATATCGGTAAAACATTTCCAAATATGGTACTCGTTTCTTGAAACAGTGTATGCAATTGCCCCAACAAACCGATTCATAAAAGAAAATTTCAAGATTTAAAGTTTCCGATATAGGGGGTACCCCTATTCTACCATATCGGTAGCACATTTCCAAATGTGGTACTCATTTCCTGAATCAGTGTATTCAATTACCCCAACGCACCAATTCATGGAAGTTAATTCATAGTTGTAAAGTTTCCGATATATGGGGTACCCCTATTCCACTATATCGGAAACATATCTCCAAACATGGTACTCATTTTCTGAATCAGTGTATTCAATTACACCAAGCACCAACTCATAGAAGTTAATTCTAAGTTTTAATGTTTTTTGATATTAGTGGTACCCCTATTCCAAGGGAGTTTTGTAGTGTAATGAACAGTGGTACCCCCTCGTGACCCATATCTTCTTCAGGTTATTATCGTAAGGGCAACTCTCGGTGTCTGTTGGGTGCATTTCTGACTGGCTGTCGGGTCAAGCTTGCACGAGAAGGCCGACTAGAATACTGAGAGGTTAGTCACGAACATTAGTCATTTATAAATATAATGTCACAAATAGGCAGAAAATAATCACGGCAATATAATATCGTGCGTGTATTTCCCTTTCCCTCACAATATTATTATTACATTGATTTTAGGATTATACAATGCGCAAATAATCGTAAAATATTGTGCACATGAAAGAGTATGAAAACAAAATTCACTCATTTATTGTAGCTTAATAAGTCATCTAACAGAGGTCCTAAATAATCATGCAAGAATGATAATCACAAAGACTTATAATCTTTGCAAAAATGTAATGATAACATTATGATAATTATTAATTTTGTTGGTTCAGTAAGCATGAGTGTGAGCTCCCATCATTTCTGTGAACGGAACAATTTGTGAATCTCTATACGCGCACAGAATTGTTTGTTTTTGTCTAAATATGCAGTTTATGCACACGGTCAAACTAAATTACAAATTACAATGCCAAATTATAAATGGATAGAACTAAATATTAAATGTAAGTCATTATTAAGCAGATATAGTACTACAGAGTCAACATCTGAGAATACATCATTTTGGCAAAACATTGCAATGGTTTGAGTTACATATGGGTCCATTTCCACAATCCACCAGATTTTCCTCCTTCCTAAAATTATGAAAAAGTATGAAACTCTGGTGAACTCCAATTATTATCCGAAACATATACTTTTATAAGCGATTTCATTTCTGCAAAACTATTATAACGATTATTAGCAAATTACAGTTAAAATTACAAAAACAGTCATATTGACTATTAACCAAGTATTATCGGAGTAAAACTCTCATAATATTATTTTCACATCTGCAGACAGCCCAGCCAGGTCATTTGATTGAAGCTGGATCGAGTGAGATAATAATACGCATGAAATGCAAGCGTCTTACCCTATTATCTTACCCTATTAAGTATGTTATTATTACTATTCCTATGTCCTGTCCTATCCTACTCCTAGCAAACTAATAGTACCTTGTTTCTCTATCCCAATTGTGGAGACAATGAACGGGCTGAACCGAATTTCCAAATAAAACCAAAATCTCACCTTATTCTACACATAGAATCTGCCACAGCTAGGCCATTCTACGATTTCACAAATTATTAGTATTATTATTTACCATATTACCCGATCTAATGCTCTTCTACAACTCTTCTATCGCAACTATCATATCAACTATCATAACTATCAACCCGCACTCATAATACATACACATTTTAGTATAGGTACCTAGGCTGAGTATATCTAATATTTTGCTGAAAGTATAATATAAGTCCAAGTGGTCATCTATTACATTCGTAACTATTTTCTATTAATTCTATACATATTAATTAATTATATTATATAGTGTCAGAAGTAAATTCTAACTCTGCTATCTACACATTTGCATTCCAGCTCATTTGGATGAAGATAGACCGAGCGAAACAATTATGAAATGTTGTTAACTACTTATTCAAGTACACATGTACCTACAACAACTACAGCACAATCTTTACCATTTCTTACCTAATTCCTCATACCATACCATCCCTATACTCTAATCTATCACTAATTCCTAGAAAATGCCTAATTTACATATCTTAATTTTGGAGACAATGAACTCCGTCTCCAATTCACCGTTCTAATTTCCCAACTCACCTTCCAATTTCCAACATTCTCCTCCGTCTGGGCTTTACATTAAAACGGGATGGTTACCCAAAATCTCGCTTACCCATATTCTACACATAGAATCTGCAACAGCTAAGCCATTATTTTATTTCCCTTAATATTATTCATAATATTGTCTAAAATTCAGAGCCCAGTTCCCATATCCCTCACATAATATTACAAACACAATATTATGTAATTTAATTCAGTGCCCAACTTTTAACCCTCAATATCGTGACTACCCCACTCAATCGTCTATAATAAATTAGCCACATTCACTAAATATTATACACACACATGTTCAAGATCAGACCCACACCATTCAGTTCAATTAGTTTAAGTAAGGAAGGTTACTTTCTTTCTGAAAATAGGTACCCTACTATTTTACATAAATTACCATTCGTCCCCACCTTACTGCCTAAAATCCATAGATTCATTCCTGCAGTCATTTAGAAGAATAGATACATGCCTCATTTAAATTACGTAATGGTATAGTATAGAGTCGTTTAGGTCTAGCCATTGAAAGTCACTGGAGTCTACTTGCAAGTTGCAGCTTTGTATGGAAATGGAAATACATTTCATTACGTGAGATTGTTAGAGCGCGTAAAGCTAGCATATGGCCAAATTCGCCAAATGTAGGGAGATTGGTGATGCGGAAATCAATAAAGACGCAATCATCAAAATATATCAGTACCACATTTAATAGTAGAGTCAGGATTTAACAAGCAAAGTCTAGAGTTCTATTATAGCTTTTCAGAATAATAAGACAGAGAATCGAATGGTCCAGTTGGCTTTATATAAATCCAGGCAAAATGAGACTCCTGGAAATGCTTTATCCTTTTTTATGCACGTATTTTCTTCAATGTGCCTTGCGCGAAATTAATAATGCAAATGTAAACTTTTGTATTGAGAGTGTGAACACTATGTGAGTGTGTGCCTTTAGTTAATATAATCATTAGGTAACACGTACATAACGTGATTCTATAAATATATCAGTGATAATAGTAAATAGAAGTTCATTCGATGTCCATGTTCCATGGAATGGCCTGGCAGGGAGTGTGAGAAGGACAAACTGATAGGCAGCTGCGTGTTTTCTCGCAAAATTCTCTTTCACTTGCATGGAATAAAGCAAGAAGGGATGGCTAAATAGAGGAGTTTCTGAATAACCCCAAAAACTGAAAAACCCGATCGACATTAATGTTTCCTGACAACCATGCAAACAAAGTATATCAATCGAAAGGTCTCTAAGAGAGCTTTCGAACTCCAT
>JABASI010003654.1:0-15906 GCA_019776505.1 Tomocerus nigrus
GCCATCTGGTGAACTATATCAGGTTTTCAGGTCCAAAATCAAGACCCCCAAACAATAATTCGCCGGCGAATTAATTGAATTTTTATGGTAATCTTCAATTTCATTAACCGAATTATTATGTAGTCCAGTTTAATGTTAGAGTGGAATTTAGCGCTGTAAAATAATGCATCCACTCACATGTAACAATATATGAAAATCGGAATTTCACATAATGTGACCGTTTACAGATATTTAGGGCTCCAGTTTATGTAAACTTAATTTTGGGCATACAGTGCATTATGGAACTGCGAAATGCATGATTCTGTGTGCATGACCTTATGTGGCCGAATGCATGGAATGATCTAAGAAAATAGCAAACAAATAAATATATTTATGTCTAGTCTGTGATGTGGACGTGACCAAACGTTTTTATGGGGTCCTGACAAAATACACCGCCACCGCTTATACCGCTTGAACACTTTCGGGTAACATTAGAACCTTACCTAACCTAATACCTAGGTAATAATATAATCCAATGCTACCCGAAAGTCTCCAAGCTGTATGTACCTAAAATGGTGAAGGCGGTGTATTTTGTCAGGGCCCCGTTTTATGCTGACGTACTTTCAGGCTATTGATCAATTATGTCAAGATCAAGTGAACATAGGAGGGCGAATAAATAAACAATTGCAAGGAAAGTAAACAGTGTCTGGGATGCATGATGTCATATGTCATTAGTAATTCTGAAGTAGTACAACTGCCGATATACAGTAAGATTAAAGTTATTGTACATAAAAGCTTTCTCCTTCCATTTCCCTCTCCGTCGCACCAATTGTAATACAAAATTCCGAACAAATGCATCTATTAATTATTTCATCCATGAAACGCCATTTTGATTAACATGCAGTTGTTCAAAAATACGAAATTAGACTAAAGAGAGAGAGAGTGCATTTCTATGAAAGATGTAATGTGGGCTATGTTTACGTAGAGGAGAAATCCCCCATAGAATTGCTACCTTTTTTCCGGGTATGAAACAACTTTATTGAACTTCCTCATTTCGTTAACAAGGAACTAAGTAGCATGAGTTGATGAATGATTAATTTAATTCATTGTGGATGTGGATGCAATTTAATGCATAAATAGCGCATTCATTCATTTCTGATTTTTCAATGTTATGCAGTTGATTAAGGGCGACTCAGAGTTAGAAATAATAATATGATGTAGAATGTAATTGTGACGGAAAGGACTGTCAGGAATGATGAGAACCAACATTCAAAGTGCATTCTGCATTCATTTTGTGCAGAATTGCAAGATTTACCTCACCCCGGTATAAAAAAAATGAAAAAGGTTCTCGAAAATTATTATGTAGATTTCAATTTTTTAACCCAGTCAATCGTTCTCTCTATCGCGCTAGGTGGTGGCACGCTAACTCTGAGTCCTCCTTAATGTCATTGTAGACGGGTATCCAAAAGTCATTTACTTTCACTATAATATAATATGACCGTTGTTTGTGAGCAAGATCTTTTAGTCATAAAATACATGTAAATTATTGACGTTAGCGCAGAAACATAAGATTTAAAGAATGTACCTAAAATATTTTAATTCCAAGTTAAACCCCAATTAACAAGCTGTAGTGTGTGCCAACGAATGTCATTGAAGCATAAGCTTCTTTCAATGAATTGCAAAAGACGCGATGGAAAAATTAATTACACCAACTACGCGTGTTGTATAATTTGATTTATCTGAGCAGCAATTTATCAGAAATAACTTTTGCATGACAAAACCAATGTGTTCGCCTGGACGCAGATCGTTTTAGCTCATCCTACATCCGTTTCACAATTTTATCAGACAGAGGAGCGGTGCAAATTCCAAGGCGAGGTTTACTGCAGTGGAAAAGGAAGCTAAAGTGCAATTGAATGGATAACAATGTTATCTGTTATCTGCGTAACTTAAGAAATGGTCGTCATTAAAATTGATTTCCTCAACATCTGATCCAACTCATCCCCTTCATTACCCTCTAAATCGTCGTGTAGTGCAATGCAAGGCTCGTGGACCTCTGTTGCCATGAAGAAGTGAGAGAAGGTAAGCCCGTCCGGGAGTTTGGAAATTAATACTTTTTTCCTACTGGAGACAAAATCCCCATTTCTGTCGCCAGTGGAAAAAAATTAAATTTTAATTTTCAAAATTCCGGACGGACTTACCTTCTCCCATTTGTTCATGGTAACAAGAGTCCACGAGCCTTGGGTGTAATGCTTTCAACTTGTTTCCCAACTCATGCAGGATCAACTGATTAATTCTGTTTATATTGCAAATGCTCATCTAATGCAATTATGTATTTTGTAATCTGTGGCATAAATACGCAGATACGGCAATAAATGATGGTGGAAGTGAAACGATGAGAAGAATGAGACTCTTGGGCCAGTTCCAGCTTTCCGTTTCGCAAAGGAGTCTTTCAAGGACAAGGACAGTAATTGTGTAGTGAGAGAAAAGAAAATGGGCTATCTATTCTGCCAGTATATTTAGACTTCTATACTTCTAGTGCCAGTTACATGTGCTTCCACTGCATTACACCAAACTCCTTAAAATGATACAGTTTTAGACATTAAAGGAATGTGCATGGCCAATTCTGCGAACCAACTCTCTGAGCAATTTGTAGTCGAAGCGAAATGCCCGGGTTATTCTCCCACTAAACAAGTTTATTATATGACTACAATAAGCTACAGTTAACGAACCATTGCAAATAATAAGTATAAAAATAACATTGCAATATTATAGCCTTGATTAATTACACTTCCTTCAGACAGACATATCTGCAATGTCATTTTAAGCTCCTTTGACATAAAACCATTGCCTGCATGCGGTGAATACCAAGGCTCGTGGGCTCTTGTACTCATAGAGAAGTGAGAGAAGGTAAGCCCGTCCGGGAGTTTGGAAATTAAGATGTCACTTTTTCCACTGGTGACAGAAATGAGAATTTTGTCGCCAGTCTGTACGGGCCTACCTTTTCCCACTTCTCCAGGGTAACAATAGTCCACGAGCCTTGAGTGAACACTATAATCCATGCCTACACACCTACTTATCAGTCCCATACATATGTGTGTAGATACATATAGGCATTATGGTATGGTACGCGAAATATTATTATGTATACATGCATATAGGCTATATTTACGAATTCCATATCAGATATCTGCAGAGAAAATGACATGAATTAAGAAAACGGGAGTTTTGTGCACTTTCTTAGCTAAGGCGTAGAAGACAAAGGGAATTGTTGGGCTAGAAAGGGCAAAGAGCATTGGAAAGAGAAGGGACGACGGGTGAAATGTGTTTTCCCGAACGTGTCCTTAGTGTTGGATAGAGCAGAAGCGCATAATATTATTTCGAGGGCTGTGATGTGAGAAGTGAGAGAGAACTGCCTTGTTCCCTTCACTTGACTTGACTGTGCAGACACGGACAGAGTTGTGTTCGGCGTGTCGTCGTGTGTGAAGGAGCAAGAGCAACCATATGATTTCCGCATGAAGTTGGAGTCGAGGAGCGCAAACAACTGATTCTCTCTATAAGTCATACAGACATAGACAGACAGACAGAGATAGAAGTCTACTTTAAGCAATGCAAACGACAGTCCCATCCTTCTGTCCTCCTCAATACAAACACTTACTAGAAATAGTTGGCAACTAAATCCACTCCTATAGCTCCAAGACCCATTTATTTATTTCATTCAAACTGCACACACACAAAGCTCTTTCTTCTATTTAAGAGATCCTCACCTGCGACCTGCCTTTCTTTGCACAACCTAACTTTTCAATTTAACCCTAATCTTACTCTCCTCACACAAAACCCACACACTTTTCCATTTCTACGCAACTAACCTTACAAGCAATTAGCATTCACACAGGAAGATTTCCTTAAAATATCTAAGTCATTTATGTACACATAGGAAATTACGAGGAGGTAAGTATATAAACACTCACTGTATGAATATACCTAAGGGATTATGCTATTTAAATCCTGCAGATGCCTTTTTTAATTAAAATAACGTTAATTACCGTTAATTAACATAAATTAACTATATGTAGCAATTATAAATGTGAACAATGTTTGTATAGGAAGCGGGTACGAAGACGAAGAGATAAAGGTAGCCGGGCAAGTCGGAGCTAAAGTGCTTTCTGTGTGACGGAGGAGCAACAAAATAAATATCGGTTTGTTCCCCCACTTTCTGCCTCTTTATATAGGTTAGGTAAAGATAACGAACGTTTTGCTACACTGTCACTTACTACTGCGACTTGCTGACGAGTGTAGTCAGCTCAACTGAAGTCTTTCCAGTTCAGTTTAATTGTGGTCAGATACTAGAAGCCTACTACACTACCATCTCCTCCTCTCTTGTTTTTCTCACCGACAAACAAACAATTTATTTTTACTCGCACATTTTTGGCACACTTTTCTAGGTTACAAATTCTCTCATCTTCGCTAACAACTAACGGCGGTGATTTGATTTCTCTTGTATTCTTAGCATTATTAAACTTTTCCTTTTTCCTTAGACTCTCTGTCTTTCCTCTTTGTGTTACTCCAAAGGATTTTAAATCAGCTGTTCTAAGTTTAACCAAAGGTTCTTAACTTTAAAGATTTTTCCTTCCATGAATCTGTGTACAGAAGAAACAATTTTATTTTAAGTAAATAAAATTGCATATAATCAAGTAATAAAATGCATAATAAATAAATTATGATTATAAGCTTGACAAAATTAATTTTAGTCAGGTAGAAGTTTTGTGTGAGTATTGTACGACTGTATCTCGTCGTAGGGTTTCTAGTTTCTACCACAGGTAAAATAATTATGAATAATCAGAAATAGATATTTGCATTTTATCATACATACTTTTGTTACTTCACAGGATTTTATCAAATCGAAGACTAAAGTGCAATTCAAGCGTTGAATAAAAATTCCAGTGCAATCTAAGTACTTTCTACTGAAGCTACATACTTTCTCTTTTCTCTAAAAGATTTCTCTAATAACCACCACCCACCGGCCACAAAAAGGTAGCCAACTATTCCATTAATTTGCAAACATACAGTTTTACCGGTAGTTTTAAGCTCTCGTTGTACATAATTGTGTGATTGTTTTTTATGAGACTCATCTTTGTGTATGTAAGTATAGATATACATTTTATTTTTGTTATTCATTTGGTGAGGAGTGAGGAGGAATGTAAAAAAAATGCAAGCAATGCACCGACTACGCACTATACTTTAGTATAGAGTTTTTGCGGAGTTGTAGATATGACGAGATGACAAATGTTATTGTCAAACGAGTGTAGCTAAACTACAGCAAGTAGTAATGACCTTGATTGATAAAGTTAATGCAGTATCATTTGGAATTTAATATGCGTATATGCAATAGTCATATCATATTACAATATACTGCATGAATATGTTCATTCAAATCCAATCTCAACTAATTGCTGTAATGTCTCCACATAGGCACATTGCATTGTGTACGTGAGTGGGTGCATACAATAATAAGTAGAGTGTGGAGTGGACTGTGACTTACGTTTTTTTGTGATGATGTAGGGTAGGATGTGATGTAGCTATAATAAAATTATAGTGTAAGTGTCACAACGGAGTTATTAAATTAGCTACGTGCTTTTGTTAGGCATACATAAATTTTTATTGACGCATTTGTTCTTGTGTGTCGGTCGGTAATAGAAAAGGAGCCATAATAAGATTATAAATTGGCCAAAATCAGAGGCCCTACTTCATTTTATGCGATCAATGAACCACTAAGCCCAGATCAAAAGTTCCATGAACTCACACACTCGTAAAATAAAATCCATGTCATTTTTCTCATATGAGGAAGTGCCATTCTTGTAATTTATGCGCACCTGCTCCTCTAAAAAATTCCTTTCACCCCAATAGTATATCTACACTATTTGGTTGATAACGATTCTACAAATCATTTTTTACCTGCGTGTGCAAATGTGCACTTCGTGAGATTCTGAGAAAGTACGAAGGCCAGGTAGTTAAAAATCATTAGTTTAAAATATTTAAATGGTTTGTAAATGTATTAACGTTGTGTATACCATTTGCATCATTTGCACAGTGAGTTTATTTATTCACTTGCGTCATAGAGAGCTAATTGAAGATTCGTCGCTAATAAGTAAGTGACAAGCGAGGAGTGTGGTGAATGAGTGTGCCGCTGTTTCGCATGGATGTAAATATTTAGTTTTGCATGATAGCAAGTCTTTCGTCAGATATCTACGTTGTTTAATTAAGCAACACAATAATTGTATCTTGGAAGAGAGTCGAAGGATCTTATTGTTTATGAAATTTCTTTTGCAATTGGTGTAAAAATAGACGTGGGCACTTTGACACTTAGAATAGTGAACGCGTATATGAAGAAAGACGTTTCATGCATGTTTTCTGTTCTTCAGAAGTTGAATGGTGCAATCTCCAAGGTCAGGGATCTATATGTTTATATCTGTATGAAGGAAATATCGATTATTGCCAATTCAGACACCTATATAGAATAGAATAGTCGACGAATGCACTATTTATAATGTGATGCGGCTCTATGGAACCAGAAGCTTTTCATACACAGAAACTCTTTGTATATACGTTTCGCTAATTATTCACGCCATCACATTCACACCTCCTTCCTTTCGTTTGCTTTAGAGTCTAAGGGGAGTTGGAATAAATCATTCTTTTCGCAAGATTGATTATTGCATTGCTACTTCTTGCTTTTAGTGCATGGGGAACCAGGAACAAGACGCTGAAGCTTAAGAATAGGATTATCGCTGCAATAGATACACTCAGCATATAACAGATCAATATTCTCCATAAAAGAATCAAGAAAATCTGATATTGATTGAAAATTTTTGTCGCATAGTTGATTCCAAGTTCGTTCAGTACTTCGTTACTACACTTTGGCTCATCCAGCGAATATTTCTCACTAGAGAGTTCATTTGCAGATACAACACAAGTAGGCACTCCAAAAATTATACCGTTGTTACTGTTATTCTTCAGTTGCGCAAAGTTTCCGGTGTGCGTATGGAAATTCCTCGAATGGTATACCATCAAGATAGCTGTACTACATTTTACCATTGAGTGTAGGAAGGTAGGCTCTTCCGAAAGTTTTCAAATTAAATGAGACCTTTTCTCGACTGGAGACAAAAATGAGGATTTTGTGTCCAGTCGAAAAAAAGTGAAAGTTTAATATGAAAACAATCGGAGGAGCCTACCTTCCCTCACAATTTCAAAGCAAAGCAGTCCAGCTACTTTGGTATAGCATGCTTGGTGGTTTTACCCGTAAAGAGATAAAATTATTAGTGGGTTGGAGAATAAAAATATAGCACAGTAAATTAATATGTATCCAAAAGGACACACGCCTCACGAAAGTCACGAAATAATATTTTGATCCTTTGTTTGCGTGCTCTATTTCCAGGTGCAATAAACTGAGGATTTATAACAGCGGACGGAACAGTGTGGTCATTTGGTGATTGGATGAAGAAAACCGGAAATTCAGAGAAATCCTACAATTGAGAAATACAATTCTATGTACCGGTCAGCAAATAAAGACCTTCATGCCTTATTTCGACGATCTAAATTCCATCGTTACTCGGTACGTACTCATTTCTCGTATAAAAAATATTACAAGTAGGTACATGATGAATATGAATTAATGAGTTTTTCAAATCCAGGTATCAAAATCATGTTGGAGGTTACGATAAAGCAAAATGGGAACAGAATGTGGAACAACGAATACTGCATGGAATCAATCATATTCCCACGAAATCTGCAAAATTACAATCCGAACTTATTGACTTGGATCTCGTTCGAGGTGAGTTCCAATATTTCTCAGTGTACAGTCTGGAATAGCGGTGACTCTGCATTAGCTATCATTTTCATAATTAGTAAAGGAAAATGAGCATGAACATTTAGTGAGGAATATAGATAAGTCCTTTGATTCTTGATAAGAAAAGCTTTTTAGCTGCCAGGCTGCCACCTAGTTAATTATGCAGAGATGTAGTTTTATTCTATCTAAATAAATAAAATATTCATGAGATCGTTTCATGAACATCAAGGTGATCTGTTTAAATGAAGCATGACTGAAAGTCTGAAACCTAAGCATCATTTCTCTAGACGGATATACAAGAATTCCGTAGAATAAAATTGAACTCTGATGCAGAGTCATGACTCATGAGTATAGGGAAGAATGAGTGAAGAATCATAAATTGTATTAAAGAATTGATAAGGAATAAAATGATTAGGCAAAAAGATTGACAGAAATTGAGTAGAAGGTGAATATGAGATGGACAAGGTTGGCTAATATGAGCATTGTTCTTTATCCAGGATCATCGTTTCCGAAAGCAAAGCCGAAGCATGGACTATTTACGGTGACACGTCTTGCTTTGCTCAGATGTTTCTTTTTGCCATTATTCCACAAATGGTGGTCAGCTCAGACGTCACCGAAGCTGTTGACGATCTTCCTTTTGCTCTACGGAGTGCAATTACTCAATTTATTCCTGTACATGCACAACCCGCACCTATCCTCGTTGGGTGTGGTGACGAATCCTAGTCTTGAAACAATCAATCATGTCCCCTTCGGTCCTGTTAACATTTTTAACGCGACGTCGGCAGGACGAGGAAGTGGGAATCTCAACGGCAACAATAGCAATGCTGACTCGTCGACGATTCAGACGAGCGAAATCCTGTCTCCCATTGTGCTCATGATCGTGTTGACAGTACTGCACTCACAAATCGTAGCAACTCACTCAAATGACTACGATGGTCATCACGGCACCAAGTCAAAACATGGAAGACATCGTCGAAACAGCGGGACGGGGATTGGCGGGAAGCCACGGAGTAAACGTAGACCTCCTCGCTATCCTCCGCGCAGAAGGTCAAGTAATAATTGTTCATCTTCAAAAACGGTCTCGACAGTCACTCCAATTCAGCCGAAAAGCGGATGCATAGCGTCATGCAGCAATAATTCGACGACATGCATGTCAACCTCGGAGAATGTCACTAGCTCGAGTAAAAAGGTTTTCTTTGAAGATGAGTCCAAGTCATGGACAAGCTCCAATTCTGACAAAGATGAAGGAATCGCCGAAGAAATCATTAACGAGCATCCGGAAACTGGGGATATTATTGAAAATGAAACTCAGTTCCCGAATCCTAATCCTCAAGAGCAGGGAATCCTCGACGAAACGAGTCTTCAAGCTAATTTGGCAGCCAGTTTAAAAGAATTTGCCGATGCGGAAGAAGAGATTTTCCGCATCCAAAAAACAAATGGTTCTTCGGAGGGGAAGCAATGCGGAGAAAACTTTTCGGGTGATGCTAAATCTTCACCGCAGCCACTCATTGTCACAGAATTGAGATCTAATTTACGCAAGAGAAATACAAGTAAGCAGTCAGAGGCGAGCACAACGAGTCACAGCTGCGGCGAGTGCAGTAGCAACAATAATGACTCCTCAACGGAGGAAGATGACATCGGGGAAGAAACGATGGAGGATGAAGAAGTCAGATCTAAGTCAGAATGGACCGCTGTCACAACCAACAGCGAGGATGATGACTACGAAGAAAACATTCATATCAATTCCGAGGATGACGATGATGAAGAGACGCAGCTTAACGATCATCCCTTTGCATGGGAATTCGAACAGGTTAATTACATTTTCAAATACCCTCTTAAATTAAATTGATCTTTTGTTAATATCTTAAAATCGGTTTTCAATAGCAATCGACGAAAACGGTTAGTCCTAGTTGTGCATCGTCGGACAAAGTCAGTTGCACGATTTGGGATGGACAGGATGCAAGAAAAGCGGATCTTACTGTGCTGGACATTAGCTCAACCATCATTGCTAAAGTCGAGTGTGCCCGGGAAAATTCCGACTACCTCTACTTGGGTATTTCCCACAAAATATCCGAAAAAATATTTCATCCATTAACAAAGCAAAATTCTAATACCAATCAATGATGAATGGTATCTCAGGCATTTGCTTCAGCACCATTTTGGCATTATTGCCTTGCATTTGGCGTTTGATAACCTCTCTGGAGATTGATGATTTTGAAGTTAGCAAAGCTGGGCAATACTTCGGCGAGGCCATAAATTCCGCTTATGGAGCTGATGCAAAGTAACTGCACGCCCTTTTCCTCACTTTATTTCGATTATGAATATTTAATTAGAATCTAAACAGATTTTTCACTGGAAGTAGATAATCAAATAATAAGTCCACCTACCTGGTGATGCACTTTCTCAGTTTTTTTAAAAATTTCTATCACAGGTCTAGAGTCATGATCACGATTTCGATTGGAGAGCGACTGGCGTTGGCTTTGTTTGTTTTCTTCCTACTTGCCGTCGCTGAGAAGACGTACAAACAAAGATTTCTCTACTCCAAACTTTTTTCTAGGCTTACATCTTCCCGCAAAGCCCGAAAATCAGGCATTCCTCATTTTCGTTTGAACAAAGTGAGGAATATTAAGACCTGGCTCTCAATCAGGTCCTACTTGCAGGTAGATTCCGTCAAAATTATGATAAAATCCCGAATAGCTCACTTTACGGACCTACTCTTTATTTGCATAACATTTTACTCATCCGTAATTATTTGTCAAACAGCGAAGGGGTCCGCAACGCTCTGTGGACACGATTGTATCGGCAACTTTTATTGCGGCATTGATTCTCATTTTTTTCTTGTCGGTGGAACTACTTAAAGTAAGAAAAATTCCTACTTGTCTTTACAGATATTTGAAATAAAGTTTGCGAATTATTCGCAATAAATCATTAATGCATTAACAAAAAATATTTTTTTCTAGGACTCAAATAGAATGTATTATTTATACAATATCGAAGTGATTTCGTGGTCCCTTTGTCTCGGGATATTCCTCATGCGTTTTATGACTCTGGGCTCGAGAATTAGTCAGAAATATCGGAATCTCTCAGTTATCATAACGGAGCAGGTGAACATACACAAAAAAACATGCACTCTTTTTATAAACGCGGAAGAAATGAAATCGACTGTGTTCTAGCATAGAGTTGCCTGATTAAGGGAAACCTAAAACTGCAGATGGCTTTTAAGATACTGCGTTCTCTGTTGTCTGTTCTAAATTCTAATGCAGTTGAGATTTTCGATAAGTTCTGCAGAAAGAAGTTTGTTTTGTTACTTGACTAATTCTGTTGCGTAAAAAAGCTCGTTCGTGTAACGAGGAGGTTAATAAACCTTCAGGTTTACATGAATTAGCCATGTTTTTAAAAGTAGAAATATTTGTTGATCATTTGGAGATAATTTTCGGCTTTTTTTAAACTGACTTCAAAATTGTGAAATGAATTTAGCTTGCAATTGGAAATGTTCCAAATCTGTGCCCATTAAATGCTAATCTACGAATATCTGTAAACGTAGTTATGTGTGAATGTAAAACTGGTTCATGTCTTTCTCAGACAAACCGCTGAAGTAGAAAAGGGCATAACATAACATATTCACGCTGCATAGATACATTCCTTTAAAGAAACTACTGTATAATAGTAAGTAGTCGAATTATACGAGTAAAAGATTCGAAATAGATGAGTGTATATATTAAGGGTGACTACCAGTGGGCATTGTGAGATTACTCAAATCAACCAAGGTACTAGCAAAAACACAGCTCACATTTTTACCGAACGCTACGAAACTTTCCTAAAAAATCGGATTTTATATTATCTAGGTCACCCGAAGGCCAAAAGTAATTGTTTTCAGTCGGAAGGCAGTTGCCGACGGCTTTAAATATTTCCCTTTAACTTTTGAACTTGTTGGCAACTGCTTTCCGACTCAAAACAATTACTTTTGGCCTTCGGATGATCTAGGTTATATAAAATCCGATTAGATTAGAGGAAAGTGTGATAGGCTAGGCTTCGGTGAAAAATTGTGATCTGTGGAAGGATTCTGCTAATTGGTTTAAGTAGTCTCACAATGGCCATTGGGAGTCACCCTTAACTATATATCGATGCTCTTTTCTGCTTGCGGTATAAGATGCAATTGTTCTCATGAATTTGTCGGAAAGATGCATTGACGTAAATTGAATTTATTTTCCACAGTTGAATCTCTATCTGAAAATGGAGCAGAAACCTCACAAAAAAGATGAGCTACTCGTTGCAAATAATGTTCTCAAGTTGGCAGCTGAGTTGCTTAAAGTAAGTGCTTTTGAAATGGATTCGGGTTCCGTGAATTAAATGGAAACGGCTTTCTATTGCAGGTTTTACGGCATTTTTTGTTGAAGTTGTGTAGGAGAAGTCATTCTGTTTAGCTCCCTCCTGTCAAATTCTTATGATGCACATGTTTAGGAAACTATTTCACTTGTGTCCTCTCTGAGTGTCTTTTGGCTAAATCATGTGCTAGACTTTTAAAAATCTCTATTTATGTCCTTGCGTCAATTTCCATACTAAACTCGGGAATTTGGGTTAACGAGAAAAACTTGGCATTCGTCTCCATTCCATTTCAATTTGCTAATGGATGGATGGGTAACAGGAATTGAGTTGTAGTAGGAAGGAGTTGGACATTAAATATATCTAAATAATCCGGGCAAATCTAGCGACTCCCATACTAAAGGATAAGGACACCTTTTTACCGTTGCAACAAATGACGAAAATCCCGTAGAGTAGAAAAGACATGCAATATTGCTCTGTTTTTTAAGTAGCACTAGCTACACACGTTAAGTTTCCGTCAATACTATACCTACCTACACTAGTACATAATAATAATAATTATATGTAATGATATGAATGTTTGTTATTTGGTTTTGCAGGAACTGGATGATCCGTTCAAGATATCAAGCTTTGCAAGCAACCCTTATCTGTACAATGTGACTCGTCTTGTCATCTTATCAGCTTTTAGTGGAGTGCTCTCGGAAATGCTCGGCTTCAAGCTAAAACTCTACAAAATCAAAATTAAATGATAAGTTCATCAAGACGGAGTAGTGCCACAGTCCCTGCTCCGCGTACTCAACTTGCAAGCTGTACGTAGGTAGTAGTTGTGATGAAAGAGTGTTGATGAGTAGAGCCGTAGATAGCAACTCTTTTAGCTCTGCAGTGCAATTCTCAATGGTAGACATAAGAAATGATTAGGCTAATATACACGTAAGTCAGTTCCGTAGAAGATGACTTGGTCATGTAACTCATAATGAGTGGGCTGAGAGGATGTGCTGTCAGCGAGTAGTTCAATAATTACTAATCTTAACAAATATGCAATATGAATAATCTCAATCAGGCTTAAAACCTACTCCCACAATTATCTTAGCCTCACTCCACAATATTACCGACATCATCCCAGGCATTTTATTATGATAATTACGTGGGTGGGTAGGTATGTACTGCAATTAGCCATTCTACGTATGCATCGCATTATGCAATGTACTTAAGCAAGCTATAGGAATCTGTAGTTATAGTAAGTGATATAATTATGCAATAATTAATCTGTTTGTAAAGTATAATCAGAAAACAATAGCAGAATTATTGTTTTTTTTTTGTTGCATCTATTAGCATATAGTGATAATTGTTTAGGTAAGTAACTGAAAACAAAATTCGGTACTACGGGTACTGTACTCCATGAAGTTATCATTTATTTGGCACACGTGCTTTTTAGATGAGCTATTTATTTAGTAATCGCTGCTGCTCTGTATTATTCTATAGGCTAATACTCTGCTTGAGATAGGACTTGTAAATAGCATCAAACCTCTTAATGTGATTTTAGAATTGAATTCCTCTAGGATATTTATTAGGAAGTGAGGAAGGAAGGGCTTGGGCTTTTGGGCGTGATCATGTAAATGACAGTAAACGGATAATTCTTACGAAAATGTCATAAATTGTGTTGCTAATTGAGCGTATACCTGTATTAGCGTTGTGTATTATAAAAAGGATGCCTTATTCCTGTATGTCCCTAATTAGATATGTGTTAAGTGGAGCTAATAGAACTAAAATTAAGTAAAGCGATAAGATTATTTAGCTAAGTATAATTATTTACAACAAACGTGCTTTCCATCATGTGCTTATATTACATTGTAACTTATTGATCTGCAAACTTACAGTAATTAGCTAGAACATTACGTCTCTGTTATTCTTCAGTGCAGATGAATTGACGTAGAAAACGGTTTTGTATGATAATATTATTACTAGGATATGCCGAAGCGTACCGCGTATTATAGGGGATTATTCGGATTATTCCCCCCGTAGGCATCGGCAGACATTATTCTTACTTTGTCTTGCTAATTATATTTCCAATGTAATAATATGTAACATTTGTTTATCTGTATTATAATATTATGTAGAATTACTTATACCTCTCACTACTTACAATTAGCAACTAGCTGCCATTTACAATCATGATTTAATTACCACGTTGTTGTTGTAATACTCTTTGATGCCATGTTATGATTACCATTTCCTACTACTGATAACTAGTTACTTTTTAAAGTGAGTGTATTTTGCAACAGTACTTAAACTTAATTGAGCAACGTGAACCTTAACGTTAGAGTATTAAGTCGTATCGAGCTAATTAGCCAGGTAAATATAGATAATTAAGGGTTCGAAAATGTTGAGAAGCTATTTGTGATGGATATGAAGGAAGATGTCGATGAGGTGATGATGAAATGGACAAAGTTCATTTACAGTTAACTACAAGGGTAGATGCAGAAATCGTGGATTGCATCATATGCATAAATAAGTCTTTTCAAATGTACTTAAAGCTAAGAGAACTAGGATTTAGAATTTAATGCATGTAATATATTTTTATGAAAACTCACATTGTGTTTAATTGCAAGACATAATTGTAACTGCCTCTTGGATAATTAAACTGTTCTAAATTAAGATACATTGTTGGCTTATCTTCAAAAACGAATCCATTACTCATCCCTGAAGATGAAACTTTATTTTGTTCATAATAATAATATTTAATTAGTAATAATTGAATGTCGCGCTTTTTTAGTTGAAATCAGTACAGGCCATTTCTTAGTTTTCTCGCTTATTNTTTAATTAGTAATAATTGAATGTCGCGCTTTTTTAGTTGAAATCAGTACAGGCCATTTCTTAGTTTTCTCGCTTATTTTACAAAAGCTTTGCATGTACTTGTAAAATATTGTCCCCAATGGAATATCATAAAATCATAATCAAAAAACAGGTAAGAAAAGGTTTGGTAAATGAAAGTGTAAATGTATTTGTTCCGTGTGTACACAGATCCATAGGAAAAGAAGCAGTTTCAAAAAGCAATAAAGAATTCTAGGGTAATAATAATAATTGTAGGTACTATATTTGATAGGAAATGGTAATTGGTAATTGAAATCAATGTGCTTATGTATGTGTACCTTTGATGTTTAGTACTTACTACTTACATGTAGCTTTGATAAAAACTAAGTGTTCGTGTACAAAGAGTGGTGACCTGACCTGAACTGATATAATTTCCCTGTCTTTATTCAATGAACTTATAGGAAATTATATGAACAATCATTTTATCCTGAATAAACTTATGACATTTATGAGAATTTAATTGGGCTATCTTCAACGTGTCTAATAAATACACTATACTATTATTATGCACACACACACACAACAGCAATATGTATGTATGCAAAAAATTAGAATTGTAATTTCATGTATAGTGATGATTCTGATGACATGATAAGTAAGTATATTTGCGTAGTAGGTATAGAAAAAATAAGAGCACAAATATTTGTGAACAGAATGTTCAGAGAATGCAATGTTTGTCTGGACTAAAATTCTGAGTGAGGCAATTCTCTGGGAATTGTTATCAGGAAAAGGACAGTTGATTTCTTTTCATTGGGCTTATGGCAGATTTAGTATTTCTCCGTTTGGACTGAGGCTGCTGCATTGGCACTGTGTAGCAGGGACAGCTAAATATTTGTACTAGAAACGGGAAGAGTAAATAGAAAAACTTCAGAATAGCTTTCGTTGACTTTAGA
>JABASI010003655.1:0-15906 GCA_019776505.1 Tomocerus nigrus
TAGGACGCAATTTCATAGGCAACGACACAGCAGCCAAGGTGCCACTGCCAAGGGATAAAAAAGTACACGGGGAAATAGTTTTGAACAAAAGTGCACTTTTTTCGTTGCCATTGTGGGGACGTGACGTCGCCTTAAGACAGAAACTTCGATGACCATGTTGCCGCCTCTAATGCCTGTAAAAGCAACTGAGTTCTGCTTTGGCCTGGAACAGTTGAAAATATTGACAACTAAGAATTTTAGATTCATTTACGACATTTTTTTCCTAATTATATCGGATTTTGATATTTCTGTCATTTACAATATGAAAATTTGTAAAAGGGATTTGGATTTTTGTAATTCCTAATGGAAACGTGTCATCACCGTCAGACATCAGAGTGAGGGGATTTTGAGACATGGTCTTATTGTCATTTACCTTAGTACAGTGTCGTATAGTGTACATCTGTTTTCTTTGTTTTCACTGTGTAATGTCTCTGTAGTAAGAGGCAAAGATTTTCTTATTGTGTCTATGAATTTATTTAGTGTCGTTCACTAAGATAATTTTAAAATTCAAAATTGTTAATCTAAGCCGTCCATCGTCTTTTAATGAGGGAGCCAAATATTCCTTGTAGACTCTTGAAATTGTAAATGAGCTGCAATGAAAAAAACCGCCCACCATCCATCCTTCAAAATTGGAATATTTAGCTGCGGGAATTTATGTGAGACAGCACTGGACGTTGCTGTGGACAACAGGTTTGTTGTTGTTGCTCTAATTCAATGTATTTTCTACTAACTCCACCAGATAGGAAATATCTGGATCTGTGGTGGATGAAAATGGGAAAAGTTAATTGCAATCAAAAGAAAACTTATCCAGAAGGCTCACAATGGCTCGAACATTTTCAAAATTTTCACCTGAAAGGCAGAAACCCTTTCACTTTTTTATATTGTTCAAATAAAAAGCCGCGAAAGGTCTTTTCGGTACAAAAACATCAGACAGCCTTTCAGATGAAAATTTAAAAAATTCTGGAGTGTTTTCAGACACCAGTTCAGTTTTCATCCATTACAGATTGAGTTGTTTGCTTTTGTAGTGGGGAAACGTAAGCAGCTGGACCAAGTGGCACGAACCTTCAGTCGACATCGCGTGCGGTGTCAGGTCCATTTTTGTCGACTGGGATTCATGGGAATTCAAAATTCGTTCATTCTCAGGGGATGATGATGGGTGGAATTTATGGCCCAACTTTCACATTGTCTACATAGAATGTCGGAGCCCTAATTAGTAATTTTGGCAAATATAAATCTATATTGTTGCACTAGGTTCTTCTGTACTCTTTGTACACTGTGAGACTTGCAACTTGCTGCAAGTCCGAATTCTTGGGATTAGTTTCGATGTGGGTGGGAAAAACGTTCTTCCTGATAAGAGTGCAGAGTGAAAGTGTTATTGCTAGTATTAATGCAGTAAATAATGATACTGTTGACTGTGTGTCTAATGTAAAGAATTGTTGTTCGTCCTTTTGCAAAAGGTTAAGGTCCTGCCAGGAAAGGTATGTCTTCTAGTATTACTACCTGAGGTGAAACAGCTCATTTTGCAGATATTCCAAGACGAATTGTATTGTAGCCATCTGTTCGGGGAGCACAGAACAAATAATATTATGTTATTATGATAAATATATTATGAAATCAGATGTTCTCATTCTCTTCACTTTATACGTAGTAGAAAGTAGAGTCGAATTAGAATTCCTGGTTTATCTCAATGGAACTGTAATTTCAAATGTGAAAATTAAGCTAATAAATGTACATTAAGGTTTTTATATCCATTGTGAAATAGTTTGTGTAAAATTGTAAATAGTGCTGTGCTATTATAGTCTGAGACTTGGTTTCAGTTCATGTCTGGGGAATTAAATGGCACATTTCCAGCTCAGATGCCCAAGACAATAACCTTCAATTATGAACTGGAGGAACAATTAATTAATATATTTACTTTGTGTAAACTAGGTAGAAAGAAAATGTAGCTCGTCCAATGTTTAATTGTGTGTATAGCGTATACTATAAGACGTTTTGGTCAAGCTTCCATTAATTAATTGTCATACTATTTAACTATCTGTACTATAAATGCCTTTATATTGTACATACGTTGAGCTGTGTGAATATTTTTATTGTGGCCTGAAGATTTGCATGTCGGAAATGAATTGCCTCCAATTCCCCTGCAAATATCTATCCATTTCTATACATAGAAACGAGTATTTACATTTTAAAGTATCAATTCTGTAATTGTAGCGATATTATTCATATTATTATTATTGTGTGTGAGTTGTAGAATATTTGTGTATATGTCTGTGTCGTCGTCGTCGTCATGCTTAGCTATAAGTTAGAGGTGCTATTAATTATTAACCTATACATTACATAATTATGTCGTAGTTTTAAAAAAACGTTTGTGATGATGACTTGACTTGGAGGATTTTTGTTTGTTGTGCTGTAAATACTTAAAACGGATTTATTTATTAAAATGTGAAATCCTCTTCTCCTTCCGAGATGGATATTATTAGTGTTGGACTGTAAACACCGTTGGTTATTTACTGTACCTACCTAGATCCCTAATACTTCTTAGTGGATAGTAAATAAAAATAAATATGTACTAGCCACGGATTTGTATGTAGGCTAGGCTAAATAAATTATAGCATTCGATATAAATATCTCATCCACAAGACTACGGAAGACTTATTAGGGGTAATCAATGTCGAGAATCGAATCCGATTTTATAGACGTTTGGATTCATTTCTGAATCGAAGTTTCGTCTGCGCAAGCGTAAGCAGAGAATCGATGGATTTAAATCTAAATCTTTTGAATCGTCAGTCGAGAATCGAATCCGATTTTATAGACTTTTGGATTCATTTCTGAATCGAAGTTTCGTCTGCGCAAGCGTAAGCAGAGAATCGATGGATTTAAATCTAAATCTTTTGAATCGTCGCGAAGGACGATTTTCTCAGAATCAAATCTGATTTTCCTACTTCGCAGGTTTCATCCATTGCAGTTTTCAAATTCAAAGTGCGGGAAACGTAAGATTCTTGAAAGCTAATAGGAGCACTCAAAGAAGCAAGGATTTAATCCAATTTGATTTGGATTTAAAAGTCTATAAAATCGGATTCGATTCTCGACATTGATTACCCTTATTTACTATCATGGTGAATCCTTTTCAATAGGTACCTAATTAAATTCTTATTACTCTTAAGCATTACTATCCTGAGGGTGGATGGGGTTTCGTCGTCCTTTTCTCCGCTCTACTCTGTCACGTTCTACTTGTTGGAGTTCATCTCTGTTCCGGCATCATTGCTGTTGAAATTTTAGCAAGATTTGGCACAGAACTCAGAATGGAAGCAGGTATACTGCTTTATTTTATTACTACTTAGCCGCATATCAAATGCGAAACGAAATATTCGCAAATTACCTCTGAACATTATTACTTTCCATCTCGAATTAATTTCATTCCCCATTATCATCTGAAAACCGTTAGGGGTAATCTTTAAGTGTCCTTGGTTGCAATTTTTACTAACAAATTACATTGTATCATGAATTCAGGGTACCCTAACCAATACAACTTTAAAGGAATATTTTTCTAAGAGACTGTAATTGATGCTTGCGTAATTTATGTAGAAAATGGCTCTAATAGCCGAAATATCGGTAATGATTTCCGTTAATGACAGTTTTACCAATTATTTACAAAGTTTCTGGTAAATACTAATTAGCACTTCGTACGAGTAGAGAATTGTGATGAAACGTGAGAATTGACTGTGTGGGTGCACTAGGAACTGGAAATAGGAACAGCTACTGTGGATCACGTCAAGTGTTAGCACTATGTAGCTTTTGTGAAGATAAATGCTAGACATCAAGCTGTGTTTGTGTGTAGAGATAATGTTTGCAATAGTATTAATAGAAGTCAAAACATTTCATTAGTCGAGTTAAGACAATAGAGAAGAAGAAGAGAGGAGCGGTAGCGGTGTCTTAGAAGAAATGTGTTTGGAGAAACTAATTGAATTGACGACGTGACTAAATGTAAGGCTTTTTGACACAAGAATGGGATTCGGTATGAGGAAGTGAAGATAAATAAGAGGGAGCGTTGCTAATTGGCCCGGTTGTAAGTCACACATGGAATCTACTAATGGGGCACGACGAGGAATTCTTGACTTCTCCTCTCTTATGCATAATATATTCACTTATCTTACGTGACACAATAATGTCTTTAAACACACTAATATCTTGAGTGAGTAGGAAACATAGATAATACGATAACAAAAGACTTGCAGAAAATGCGACTAGAGAGAAAAGAAAACGTACTATTTCTGTCTTGCGTGAAATTTTCTGGCTCCAACTGAGTCTTTTTCAGTTTACATTGAAATCTTGTACGTAACAAATATTTTCTCAGAAAATAGTTCTATTTTTCTTGGATTTAATTGGGAATTTTTGACTTTCTAGCACGCATCTTTTTAATAAGCGTTATAATTACAGTTAGAAAACCTTAGGTAGCTACATGTGTATAGTAAAAATGTTTAATAGCTTGGCTATACTAACTAGCAAGTTGATTGTGTTTGAATATCTATGTAATGTAAGCAGTTACGGCATGCTAAGTAAAGGCACTTGACAATGAGTTCATTTGCTACAATCAGGAAAGCAATATATTATGTCTATTTTACAAAGAAAATGGGTTGGCCAAACTGCGAGAAGATTAACCAAGGCAGAGTCAGAGCTGACTGAGTAACTTAAGTCAATCGTGAATAATCGACGAGCCATCATGTACAAAACACAACATAGACTCATAAACTTTAGAATTTACAAGCAACTCCTCTGTGTGAGTCAATTGAAGATTCTTAAGGTAATAAATAGAGAGGAGCAATGTCTGCGAGAGAGTTGAGATTGAGTCAAATGGTGAACGAAAAATTCCCTGTTGCATGAATCTTTCACTTTAGATGAGCGCGAGGAAGTGTATCATCTTCTTGGTTTGAACTTTCTATCTATATGCTCATATCGTTATAGATTGAATATTGAATTGCCATGAAGGAAAAATGAATTATACGATTGGATCACATCGTCCGAGTCTGATGTGTATTATTATCGGTAACCTTTATGATGTGACCTGCAACAGCAACGTGCAGGATGCCTTGCTTAGTTTTTATCGAAAATTATGATCATCTGTTTATTATTCCGTTGAGAAGATAGTGAAGGATACACTTATAGATTTTGCGGATTATTATGAGTCCAGCCAGAGAGTGTGTCTATACTTTGTAATCAAATCGTCAATGCACAATGTCTTAAAGTGTATAGGTAAAAGGAATGAAAGCAAAGAAGTAATTCAAATGAAGGAACCCAAGGCAGGCAGGCAGGCAAGATGAGAACAGGACAGGCGGAGGGATGGATTTTCTTTAAAGGAAAACCGGTTTGATTTTCTGTTCTCTTTTTCAAAGTAGTGACTTGTGTTTTGTTTTGCCATGTTATGTTATGTTCGTATGTGTTCTTTGTGACTCATTGAATTCAGACTATCTACTAATAAGTGAGTAGGTACTATCTTTTTACAGATTAGATTAGGATAAGCTCTCTTCCTCCTTTTATCTCTTCTCTTATGGTACTTACTATAATTTTCTTGCTAGGATGGTTAACTGCTTTACTATTATGATATGTGATGTCTTATGTTGAGCTGAAGGTAAGTAGTAAGAACATTAATTAACTAATTGTATGTTTTCACTACGAGGTGATGGCTGAACAACAGAAATTCGACTGATGAACAATGAATACAAATATTATTCACATGAGCATAAATCCTATCTTGTTTTCTACTAAATTAACTGTACTGAGGCGTATTGTTATACTTTATCATCATGGTGTGCTGTTATCTACTGAAAAAATGCTGAATAAGTCCTCCAGGCTCCTTTAACAACATCTTCCAAAGACAAATGCACAATGAACAACTGCTGCAATTAGCGCAAGGCTTTAGAAATCAAAGAAAATCACTTCACAAAAATCCTCTAAGTAAACAATTAATTATAGTGGAGTTAAAACGCCATTATTTCCCAAATGGACACAAGGGGAACTGTTGGAAAAAAACTTAAAACGTAGATGTTAAAAACAAGAGGAGGAGAAGGAAAGTGTTCAATGCGTTTTTTGCCCTCCTAATGTAATGTTCATCGTGGTACTACTTACCAGAACAACTACTAAATAAGTCGTAATAATAATACTTTACACTTACACACACAGTATACACAGATATCATCTATAAACTCCACATTAGAATATCTTTCTCTATCTCGAAGTTACTTACATTATGTACACATACACAGAGGTACTTACCAGCACACAGCACTACAAAACACCACATGAGACGAGACGAGGACATTAATTGCAAGTTTGGTGTAGGAAAACTGTGCAGCTGTGACATAAATCTCTCCCTAGAGAAAAGTCGTGTGTGAAGTAAAACGTTTGTTAATGATGACAAATCCAAGAAAATTTGCTACTGTAAATCATTAGCTTTGGATTTAAAGACCTGTTACGCTTTTTGCTGTCTTTTTCATATCTCTCTACCCATAATCTATCGTTGTTAGCTAAACAACTCAAGAGAAAAGCAAAGGCGGATGGAGACAGTCTACAATTACTTTTTGCTAATGCATTGCGCCAATATCCTAGTCCCATAATCTTCCTCCTCACTCATTTACCTAAAGAAATTCAACACAACAACAATATCACAACATTTATTTAACTCACCTTACTTTTCAAGACATTACGTAATAATGCACAAAATATTAATAAAGTAATAACTTATATACCTACATATTCATTTGCCAGAGACAATCAGACGGAGATCTAACTTTAGTTATTGGATGGTTAATTAATAATACACATTTTAAATATCTGCAGAATGCAAGTGAAACCATATAAAAATTGGGATGCAAATACAATATCATACAAAACATTAATAATTTTTTTTATTGTTTGTACGTACTTAAATAATTACTAAATCTTGTTAGGCTTAAGAAATCTTTGAATCCCAGCCACCAGCACATTATTATATCTTAACATTCCTAACTATACTACTGGCCGTTTGTCAGGTACTAGTAAAACCAGGTAAAACTTAAAAGGGCAAAGAAATAGTTGCCGTTTATGAGATTCCTTTTAAAATGCTTGTGGAAAGAAGTCGAACTGATGTGTATCCAATGCCGGAGTAGTGCAAGGCTGCAGAGAGATACATTTAGTTCAATTTTAGCGAAGGCAGTCTCAAGAGTTGTATGAAGTCAATCAAAAATGTATGTAACACACATGCACATAAAGATACGTGGTGAACGAAGCTAAAAGAAAGGCAGACAACTCAGTGGGACTTCTATTCACGTCATGTCATATAGACAATGTATTATTGCCTCGCTCTATTATTTACTCTCGTACTGCAGTGTAGACTAAAAGACTGCTGTGTTATAAAGGAGAATAATACGAACGAGGATGCTCGATGTTTTGCTGAACGTGTTGAAATCTTTAATTTCACCAAACGTCACTCACCAGTGGTTCTGTGGTTGCCGACGGGTTATTAATTCCTATTCAGTTTGTTTAATCTTTAATCGATCGAAGCTTATTTAACTCTAAAATGTTCCTTATTTACAATTGCCCTCTAGACTGAAAATGTAATACGATATAAATACCATTTCTATCCATTACTGCAAATGATAAAGTTTATGTTCAGAGATGAGTTTGGAATGACCGAGCTTCTTGTTGATTAAACTCTTAAAACAAAGCCCTAAAGAAAATAACTCTTAATATCCTTAATACCGAAATTAGAATATTTACATTATAATTAGCTATACTGCTTTAGATATCATATAGATAGCTCGAAGATTAGAATATTCACAGATCTTGTTAAGCATATTGTGAATAATGTGTGGTGTGTGATGACCATCAGCAAATGCAAACGTTTATAACTAAGAGAAAAACAAAAATAATGCATATGAATGTGGAAGATTTCATTTTATATGTAATATATGTGTAGATAGAAAATGCAGACAAGAATCTGCCGACAATTTGCTGGCATACGTACACATAGATGAATGTAAGAGTAAAAAATGGAGGAGAATAGACAGATGCTGATCTAGTACACAAATCATATACCTGGGATAGATACAGTAGCAATTGCTTCAACATAAAATTTGCATATTAAACAGAATATCCGGTGTATGTAGAAAATGCTGTGTGAGTATGCATTGGGTGCATTTAAGTTGTTGCTGATGTGAGCAACTAATATATTTTATGTGTATCTCTGAATCGAATGTGCAGTCCAATAAATGTATGAACGTCTGTTTCAATTCTTTGTCGGCCTTTGGATTCATTGACTGCGAGGAGCCTTTGATCTGTCAATTAAAGATGGGTTAACAGTCTCTGCATAGTGTAATATTTTATAAGGTCCCATTAAAAAGGACATTGTAGATTTGTTCATGGTTCATTTCATGTTTTTTTTACATTTTAATCTCTGAGATTTAATACCACTGCGTACTTGTAAATACAATCGTCCTCCAAGGTAGTTAATTGTTGATAGTTTATAGTATAAAAAGTAGGAAAGTCAATTTAGTCCCTGTAGTATGTAAGGTACCTTTTAAGTAGAGTTTAAATTAAATGTTTTAGCTTTTAATGGCTCTCCCTGTCATACAGTTATGTATGTGTGGAGTCAGAGCGGGAAAAATTCTTGTGCTGTTTGATTTTCCAATATCATCATTACACGCTTGATGAACTGGTGTCTCTTTTCTCTCTCCTTGTTTCAACAGAAGCATGAAAATCCGGTTTTGTTTATTAAATACTAGTTAAATTTATAGCGTAGGATTTTTTCCAAATCCGCTTGCAAAACTTACATTACTGGCTAAGACAATTATATATTAGTAATGATCTATAGTACTATAGTCTATAGTATTAATGGTTACTTGGTTGAAAAATCTTTTTCTACCAGAGCCGAGTGTAATAAACGATTATTTTACTGAAGCGAGAATAGTACAGATAAAGGGACTAATCAAAAAACCAAGCGCGTTACTTGCAGCTTGTGTGTTAGAACAAAGAAAATCGATTGTATTCCCATAATTCAATCTATTAACAGTTCACGCTCGGTTAACCTTTGTACACGTACCTCAATATCATGTGAAGTATGTGAGCCTCTGTTTTTCGCAGAGAAAATTCCGAATGCATTCATTCATTGTCAGTCCCTAGAACATGCTCTTTGGCCACTCACATCTAAAACTGGAGAAGTTACAGACATATATTAGATATATTATATTGGACAAAACATCACAGACTAAAGCATTAATTCAATTCTTTGTTATTATTAGCAGTAGGCTTGGCATCGGGACCCACTATCGAAAATCCATAAACGTTTAGCACACCATGCATGCCCTGAGAAAGGGAATGACATTCCATGGAGTACAATGAGCTTTTATTGTATAAGTTCAGAATTTCACAAGGGAAAATGAATCCCATGCAATTTTATGTATACTTGCATCCATACATTTTCACAAAGAAGAAAGTTAGAAAGTATTTCTTCTAGGTACATGGACACTTTCCCGGAAAATCAGTAATGATTTAATGGCTACATCATCAAAGAACATTACCCAATTGAATTTATTATCATTTTTCCTTGTATTTCAACATATGTAGCCAACAGCCAAGTCACCACTACTTAATGTTAGGAATCTACAGATGCACTTTTTTATGTTTGGTGCACGAAACTACCTAACTATTAAAGTAGGTTGTGTCCTTATTCCTAACAAATTATAGTGTCTATATATTCTATTATATATCTAGGTACTTTCCTACTATACGGTTATTTAGTACGTTTTCCCAAAAGATTCTTGAATTGAATGTCCAGTTCGCTTTTCTGTCTTCTCTCATTTTTTCCCATTGCACGGAAAGACTAAAATTGCTTCGCAACTCATGCAAAGACGTGCAAAAACATTTGAACTGTATATATTATAGGAAAATAATGTATAGCCTGCAATATTTCAAAAAAAGTGTATATCTTCCAGGGCGCAGACCTTTCCATTACTATTAGAAGGATAGGAAGGAGAATTTATCGTGAATTTTTTAGAGTTGACTTGCTTCGTTCAACTTGACTACGGACTAGTCTTCCTCCGGAATTCACATTCCGATTTCTTGCACACTCGTCTGTCTGTGATGAATGAAAAAAAATTGTGGACAGAAACTCTTAATGCACAATGCTTGTTTAGCCTCAAAAAGCTTTTGGAGGAAAAGCCTTCCTTCCTTTCCCTTTGCACCATTTACTTGTAAATATAGGACCTCAGCCTCAGAGCACAACATGTGGCTATATATATATATATTTACAGGAAATAATAGTGACATGACAGAAGAAACGTTTACCATTTAACTCCATTTTTTTCGAAACACAACGTACAACGAAATATTCCTGAATCTAATACTCCGTTTGAGAGTAATAGCAAAACAAGGCTAACGCGTATATGGCCATGAAGGAAAATTGTTAAACTTAATCCAAACCGATGTTTGTGATGTGACGACTGGCGACAAATGGTTTTCTTCATGTTTTAGCTAACGAAACGGAAAGAAAAATCATTTTTTCTGTTTTCGTCTTGTACGACAATGTTTTATATTGAAAGGGAGTTGTCATTTTCTGAACTCTTGGCCCGGGATCTAAAAACATCTACCTATATCGAATAATGTGATCAAAGAAATCTAAGCCATGATTGTTGTGTTCTATGCATATGATATTAAAAGTGAGGGAAAGGAATGTACAGTCTCAAAAAACGGGTGTCATCTAAACCAAAGGGAATTGAAAGGAATATGGAGCCAGGGAAGTTGTAGATAATGAAATGACATCGACACTGCCTTTGCAATCAAACTTTTCACTTTCATTTATTTTTATGGCAGGAGGATACTACATAGGATGAATCATCATTTCAAGCCCATTGCATAATATATCGTCATGTATGAACAGAAAGGCTGTAGAAAAAATTCTCTTCACTCTACGCATTGACATTCAGGGAAGTTGCACCTTGCTACCTACGTAGCATTTACATAAATAGGATTCTATGTTTTTTCAGCCCACCGCTTTGCTAACGATATGAAGGGGATATGATTTTTTGTGGGATGGGATGTGATTATAGGCGGAAAAGTCAACAGTAGTAAAATAATGTTAAGTTTAAGCAAGAGTCATTTTCGGATTACACACTCTGTCAAAGGAACATCTGCACTTGCTCCCATCTCACTCAACTCTTGTTGTGGTTTCTTCTCGTGACTAATACTTCAGTCACTAAATTCACAACATTCACTAAAGCATTCTGCTCTAGAAGCTGTAGCTTTAAGTTTCAAGCATTTATCTACTGTCTATGTATATAAGTGTGAGGTAAAATGTTATATAATTATGTATATGTACACTAACAGTGTCATACTTTGACTATTTACTACTTTTACTAGATTGAAGAAAGTATACAGATGATGACGTTGAGTACAGATATAGATTACACGTGTCGTTTAGCAGATTACATTAAACGGGAGCTTCTTGGCTAAGGAAAGTCTACTTACCGTGTAGATGATGTTCAAGATATGAAAGGCACATTGAAAAGTTTCCTCTACCTACAGAGCTTTTAATATGCTCTTAGATAAAAGAGTCCATTAGTTTTCCACTAGCTTTTCAAATGAAATTTAATTGGCCGTAGAAGATAGTCGGTCTTATCACACACAGAAAATAAATTCGACACACTAACGTTCTTGGGTCTTGTAGTACTGGTAAAAGGTGAAAAAAAATCTTCTAAGAGATGCTATACATACAATGAATGACATTATGAAGAGTGTACATCAAAGAAATAGTACATATAACATTGTTTTGAGTGTAGTATGTTAGGAAGTATTTTGTAATAGGGAAAAAACATGCAAATTCTAAGTGTTCTTATAATAGTGATTTTGTTTTAATGGCACTTATACGGGAGTACATGCGTTCCCATTATGTAACTACCTACACGCAATAGAGACGCAAGTTTTACGCACGGAAGACATACCGATGGTGGAAAGGAGAACACAAATCAGTCTTCAAATTGGTGAAATGAGTCCGAAACATCGTAAAACATTCATTTGAGTCTGTGTGCAACTTTTCCCGCTCTCGTCTCAACTACTACTAACTACTTACTTACTTGTTAGCTAGAGCACTTTATCTCTTTCTCTATTAAAAAGAGAGAGTAAAGTTAGTAACAACTCGGATGAAGTCTTCTCTCTAGCTCTGTCTGCGTGTGTACACCAAGTGGTAGCTACTTCTTTTATTTCACAAGATGGAATGGCATCCTTTCAGTTTCTTCCTCTCTCTCTCTCTCTGGATTTATTGTATGGAGACAGACTCACAGAGTTTTATATCATGTTATGCGATATTACTCTTGAAAATGTATTACTTAAGTGTCTACTTATAACTAAAGCATCTTCTGTTACAGTTCAGGCGAGAATAATGGAATGTGCTCTTCGGAGGAAATACTCTATTACTCTCAGAACTATGTAAGTATGTATTGCATGAGGGAAAGAAGTCAAGTGCACACGAGGATGAGCAGAATGAGAGACGAGTTAAGTAAAAAGTAAAAAACTACCAACGAAATGAAATAAAACTATTTCACCAACAAGCCAAAAGGACACGACACGTGGCAAAACTCTTTCCCCATGCAATCTCAACACCAAACATACATGTGTAACACTTTAGCTTACTTAACTAGCTTTTTAGTTAGAACTCTAATTGTTTTCTTGGCTTATTTTAGCATAGTCAGCTCAAACCAACCGAATAGAATCAGAATTAATGTCATATGAAATGACATGACCTTAATATCTACTATGTAAATATTAGTTTTCAAATTATTTCCTCAGTTATCTGTGTCACATCTTGCATCTCATTAAAACGCTAAGCTAACTCATCTTCTTCTTCTTCTGTCAACTTGCAAGGAAACTACAAATATATTCAGCAATAGTGCTTTAGACATTTCAAAATGGAGGTTGTGGGAATATTATCTAATAGCATAACATTACGTACAATATAATAATAAAAGCATTGTACATTTCAAAAGAAGTTTTAATGAATTATCTTTTTACCAGTTCACTTAAATTGTATTACAAATAATATTTTGTAATGGTATATGTGTAGATGAATGGTCAGATATTGTTTGTGTTTAGATGGTTAATAATAATTGATAGTAACCATAAAATGCAGAGATGGAAGGCTAATTTCATTTATTATACTGAAATAATGAAAAAAAGTTTTCAAACAATGCACATGTTTTTGAGTAAAAGGAATGTTTATATGTTGTTTTCAGTGTGGCTGTGCTCTTTCTCTGTGGGACTTTCTTGGTTCTTTTCACCAATATGGGTTTCAATATGCAAGCGGAAAAGTACTCGTTTGTCAGCGGTATTTGGCGGACTCGTTGCATCTCTTGGCTGTCTGTTTACTTCATTTGCATCCCAGTGTCATCAGCTCATCTTTAGCTACAGCATTCTTATGTGTAATAATTCAAAATAAATATTGTCGAAGATTACAACAATTACAACATTCAAACACTCTACGAGATTTTCTACACAAGAAACTACCGCGTGCTTTTATTGAATTGATTTGAAATTGAAAATTAGTTGGTCACTGAATTATAAAGGAGAAATTATAATATGTTTCATGAACAACTGAAAATGTTAATATTTAAATGATTTAAATATTTTCGTTGATTCCGGCATAGATCGTTTAAAATTTCTTTCTTTAAAACTCATTTTCCAATATGTATGGTATATAGGTTTTGTGTCGTTTTTTTTTGATGAAAAGTAAATAATGTGGATAAAAAGATGGCTGTTGAAATTAAAATATGATTACAGGCGTGGGTATAGGATTGTCCCGAGACGCTGCATTCCTAATGGTTGGTCAGTACTTTAAGCGTAAAAGAGAGATGGTGGAAATTGTCGTCGTTTCCGGCTCAGGACTTGGAATTCTGATCATGTCTGTCTGCCTTCAGTTCTCTATGAGGTATAGTTAAGACTTTGATATTAGACGTAAATGTCTATAACATTATGTAGGTTACTTACTGAATGGCTTGTACTATTACCTTCGTTTCCCCTATAACACGCTTCATCTCATAATCACGTCGTAAGATCATAATAATCTCATTTGCCCCCATTATCTACTTACTGCCTACATACACTACACACACAGAATATATATAGATGCATGGTGGATGGGTAGAAGAGGGAAGGAATATGATGGGATACTTATACTTACACTCCAAAATAATAATAGCCATAGATTTCTATTATCATTTTAGTCAGGAGAGTGCACAACTCTCATTTCGTGTCATCGCCATCATAATAATATTACATCTTTCGCTTCACGACACGAAAACGAACACGACAGGATAAGTAGATAGACAGTTAGGTTGCTCTCTATGGAATTGCATATGGCCATTCCCTCCTCTCTCCCTCATTCCATTTACTTGAGATGAAATGAAAATGAGGCTATCAAGACTCTGATTTCATCTTTACTTCCTAATATTCTATTTAATTTAGACCCTTACTCTTAACATCTATACTTCACTCTCGTCCTACCCATCTCATAGTTTACATTTATCTGACCTAATATCCAGCATCGGGGTCAATTATTCAGAAAGTTTCGTTTTTACAAAAATGTTCATTAAACAAATAACAAATTGAATTAAAACATGTAAAAAGTCCATTTAAAATAAACTTGAACCTTTGAAAAATGCTTACATTTACTTCACAGATATTGTAAAGAATTCGTTGATCATTTGGCACATTTCATAATTAAGTAAACGAAGTGAAGGTCATAATAAGTCAGGAAAATGTCTTTGATGAAAGAAAGTACTTCATTCAAGTTACAGATAGAGATTTTAATGTTTTATATTATTTTAAACGATGAACACATTTTTGAGGTACTTTGCTGGTGTACAAACACAGAAGTTGATTTTGTTTGCTAGACAATTTTTCATGGAACTGCTTAAGTGTAGTAACAGAGGTGATCTGGTGTTAAGAATCTAATCCTACAATAAATAAGTCGTTGGTGGCAATCTGAGTTGTGTTTATCTGTTTTGCGTGTTTGGTTTTACTTGAGCAGTTCAGTGGGATGGAGACTGGGACTACAAGCCATAACTGGCTCAATGTTCTTAACATTCTTTTTGGGCACATGCTACAGATCAGCCTCCTTGTACCATCCGCAGAGAAGAGCTATTCTTCATCTTAAGAACCAGAAGAGGAAAGTAAGTAGGAGGATTTTCTCCACTTTGTACATAAATGTGTCAAGTATTTATTTTGTTGGCTATTCAATTTACGTCACTGGAGTCTGCAAACTTCTTAACTGATGTAACTTTGTTTCACTTACAGTGATGATTTACATTCACTACTAGTTTCTCTACTTTATAAATTAATTACGAAAAGTAAAAGCTAATTTACATTTACGTCATTCATGACAGTTTGTCTGAAGGACTTCTAGCATTTAAGCGCACTACCATACAAAAACTATGGTTTTAAATGTAAAGTGCATTTATTTTTATTTTTCAGATCAAAGAGAAAGAGAAACGAACCGACAGGCCTCCTTTTATAGACTTTAGCTGCCTAAGAAGCAGATCACTACAAATTCTTCTTTTTTCTACCTCGTTTACCGCTTTTGGCATCTTTTCCCCATTGTTTCATTTAGTAAGTGTTTTATTATCTTAAGACTATTCAGTTTTTGCACATAATAATACCATGACCTACATTATGTAATATTGTACATAGTACATAGGTATATTTTTGATTGTTAAACATAAGTAGATTGCATTGTATGGGTTTTCTATGCATTTCATTAATAAAATGCGTTTCAAAAGTTACGATGTAAGTAGTACTACCGAAAAGAAGTTTCAGCACCTGCAGGTGCTGAAACTTCCTACACTGAAC
>JABASI010003656.1:0-15904 GCA_019776505.1 Tomocerus nigrus
CACTACTGATAAAATTAACCATCAGCTTTAGAACCGGGAGAGATTCATAATTTCAAGAGGAATTCATTGCTAATAGCAGAAGATGTATACTCTCTAGGTCTTCCTCCTTTTATTTCTCTGCTTGCTCTTCCGTTTTAGGCTGTTCGTAAATGAAAGCTACCTGCTGTAGAAAGTAAAAACCATAGACAGCCGCCCTCACTGCAAACACCCGAAGGCCGCTCAGCCCGCAATTACATTTGTGGCAGGAGTGTGATATTAACAGAGTAGGAAACAATTCTCACGGAACTACAATAATTAAACTTTATTACGCACTTCTTGTGAAATTAAAGACTTCAGTGTGCACCCACATGTATGGGTACCAGGAATTTTGACAGAGTCCTATTTCTGTTAATATTTACAGTACAAAAACGAACACAATATTTATTGACAATAGTATATGGTTAAATAAATGCATAATTAAAGGGTTAAAAAGTACTAATTAAATAGGCCACTTACGTAGATACACAGAATACTTAAATCATATTTTAAAATTTAATTTTTAGAAGCAATGAAATCAATCATTGATTTTTATTTTGATCCTTGTTGATATTAAAGAAACAGTATCAATTCCGCCAATGTTTTTGGATTATGTTTCATGGTAGGTCCCTTTGTTTACACTTTGGGTAGTTGATAGTAAAAATGTTTTGTCTGAAGAACAAGTTCGTTAAGAGACAGTTCTCTGTCATCGAATTTAGGTGAATGAAGTAAATAGAGGAGTGTGTGGCAGGGAGGGAGTACTAATAGTCAAGAGACTATGTAAATATGAGAGGTTGAAATGAAAGGAGAGAGGAAAAGTTGTTTGTTTTCGTTGTTAGTTTATTTGGGTGAATTGGGCTCAGTTATGTGGAATTATTTAGGAATGCTCGTTTACACTAGTCGCACATAGATCAGAGGCATTAGCAAAGTCAAAGGAAGCCAAGCAAACAACAGCAAAACATAACACAACTCTTTAATTCCGTCCAGTGAAAGTTTAATAGAAAAATTTCCAGGGAAAATCAACTGAAGTGAAATGAAAGGATCTTTCTGGTATGTTGTTTTATTGTCTTGTCTTATATTCTTTTCTGCTCTACGAAATTCACTCTCTCTACACCATCCCAGCGCCTTCCCAATACCTTCCTCCCTTTCTTCTCCCGCGCTATATCTCTATAGCTCCAGGGAAGGATGAGAAAATATTTCGAAACTTTTCATTAGAAACTCTTTCTTTGCTTTGTCATCCGTGCGTATATAGACTGGCCATGCTATACTCCTAAGATATATATAATAGGTATATATATATATATATTTATGTAGGTATTATAGTATCTCTACTTGACACTAATGAATATTACATGTACTATCATGTGCTTTATGAGATTTCAAAGAGATATTAAGAAAAATCGAAAACGATCAATTCATGTAATATTTTGTGTATTCTCTGGTAACTGGGATGATAGACTTCAAAAGTTTTCTTATATTTACAGGGTATGCAGTACTGAATGCGTATCTGTGAAATGTAACTACATATTAGCAACTAAAAGGATTATAAGTTATCGTTACTATTGTCTAGTCTCTTAACTGTAACTATTTAATACACAAACAATAGTAGACTTTCTCCAGTCCAATAGGAAACATCGTCACGTCGGCGTAAATTATGAATTGTAATGCGTTTAACTGCAGTCTGCTCATCTGAAAATTGCACTCTACACAGGCTCCTTTAACAGTACCTTGTTAAATAACTTTCTCCATGTAAGTTTGTTTTTCATATTTTCCCGCTACAAGGGGCACTAAAATCTTTTCACGCCTTTTTAAGCAAACCAGTCTCAAATTTTTCACTTTTCGAGGAAGGTACAGCTGGTAAAAGTCTACAATTCTTAAAAAGGCCTGGAATAAAAATTTGACGCACTATTTAGGGTAGAAATACGAAATGAAATTTTGGTGTAAGGTACTTTTGATGGGCCCTGTAAATGTGTTATTGCAATTTAGTTGCTAGACTCAATTAAGTTCGCTTTCTCTCTCTTCTGATTTGGTATTTTGTAATTATATTTATATAAGAGTGTTTCCCTCTAAAATTTATGGATTAAAGTGAGGGGAAAAGGGTGTATGTTTGTAGAATATGTGGAAAGTGAAAGTGAAGGCATGGAATTTCAGCAAAGGCCAAGTTGCTGTTTATATTTGAAAGAGTGTTAGTATAGTTATGGTAAATATAGGAAGGAGCGGTAGGAAAGTGCAGATAGTTGCCGAGAAGAGATAGGAAGGATAAAGGTTCGTAAAGTGCTACTTTTGTAAACAGTGGCGTGGCGGGCAGGGGGATAGTAGAGAATTCTGTTGCAGCCTATGACTGCTATGCTAACTGCTCTTATTCCTCGCTGCCTGCTTTCCTTTTTGCTTTCTCCGCCCGGTCCACGGTGCAGTCCGCTGATGGAGATACAAAGGGGTCGTGATCGACAAGTTTGCTGAGGCAGACGAGCCCAAAAGAAAAAGAATGCACATTTTTGAGTTTCTACTTGAAATTCCATGAGGATTTAGGAATGCAATGAAACGTTTTGAGATCAAAGAATTGCCGCCAGTCCCCTTTCTCCAACCAACAAACTCTGCTATCTCCCACTTTCCCACAGCACTTGAGACTTATAGTATCAATGTCTTATATAATAATCCCATTTCCCTTCAAGGCATTATTGCAAAAAAGGATAACTACAATAATAATCCACCACAGTGTACCTACATACAGATACCTACTTACGATTATAATTCTCCGTAATAAAACGATTTTAGTTTAAGGATCTTCCTTTCATGCATCTTTTTTATTAATTACATTTAATACGAATAGCATCAATTTTTGCCAATAAAACCTAAAATAATATTTATAGCTGTGTATAATCGAGAGATTTATTTTTTAAGGCAACTTTTTAAAGAAGGACACTCTAGTGAAGAGAAAATATTTTGTTAAAATATTAGCAATCTGTTCTGATTTGACTGTTTCCAATTCTGAGAGGGTGCATCACTTTGTTTGCGCTTGTAACGTGACTGTGACTTTCTGTGTTCCGTGCACTTGCCATGGAATGACCTCATAATTCACATAGCCATCCTCTGCAGACTCGTGACACTTGTATACAAGTAGATAGATAACTCTTTTTAGAGAGAGACACTGGAATGGCTATAGGTGTATATAGTTTCCATGATTTTATTGTGCAGTGGATGGATATTAGCATTCTAGGGCTAAGGCTACATTTGAGTTAGCCGAAAGGTTCCCAACTCTTCTCGTCAGCCATGTAGCCTCTGCCTGCCTAGCCTGCCTGACCTCAGCTCTTCTTCCATTCCCATTCCTCCACGGCACATTTCTCCATTGAAAGTTGTGGCTGCCTTTGAACAGTTTTCCCTTTCTCAGCCTTTTTTCGTGCGTGGACGTTGTGAATTGACGCTCGTCTTTCATTCCTTCTTTTTCTTCCTCTCTCCGACTCATCATCAATCGATACGAACAGGATGAGCTCTTCCCTCCATTGAATATTTTCAATGGCCAATTTTCAAATGACTATCGAAAATCGATTTCATGCAACCAGGTCGCTCGCTACTACTTCTCCATTCCATGCCCTGCTTCTCTCTCCGCTCTTTTTTACAACTCCCGAACTTAAGCCTTCGCCTCCTCCTGACAACAACAACTTCTCGCACTTTTCATTATTTCCTACACGTGTCCACCAATCATATCCGGCTGATAACCACCGCCACGAAATGACAACACTTTTTTTTTTAAATTTATATACATTCCTTATCCATGGATAATATAGCAGCTAATATTCTTCTCTAAATTATTCCCATAAAATAATTCCATATTATCCACATGGAAGCTTTGGCAATCTACATAAATTTTTATTTAATTATCAAGTATCTTTTAATAATCTCTGAACGGCGTCCAAATATTTTATTTAAATACCATTGAGTAAAATTTGTGGAATTTACTAATAACTTTTTTCCTATGAACTGCAATCTTTGGTTTCATTTGTGATATTTTGTGGTGGATTTACGGCGGGATGTAAAGAGTTTGTCTTCTCGAAAATTGGAGTTGTGTCGTATCTACATGAATAGTTTTGAATTATCAGTAAGATTTAATAATTTTTGAACGGCGTCCAAATATTTCAGTAGCGCTAAGTATTTTTTTTTGAATTAGTCAATAAAATTTGATTTCGTAAGAATTGTAATGTTTTTGGTTAAAATTAGTGATATTCTGTAGTAGAATTAGGGAGAGTGATGATGTGTAGAGTTTTGTATGGTGCGAATGGGAACATAAAAGTCGTTTCTAAAGCAGATGCTCTATAGATTTGGCTGTGTGTGTGTAGTAGAAAGAAGTAAGTGGTGTGCCTGGATTAGTATTTGGAGACACGGAATCTGAGTCAGTTGGCTTTGGCTCCCACTCCCTTTGGCTAAGGCCAATGGCAAGATTTTTGAAGGGAGTGGAGTCAAGTGTCTGCTCCGGTGTATTGTATGTGCGTCTGATGAATGGTGTCGAGTGTCAGGCTGACAAAATTAATCACTCCTTCACACAATGACAAATTAGTGTGAAACGCTCTGATTGTGAGTGAACCAAGAAGAAGTATTGGACGTGTGTGTGTGGGACTTGTTGAAAAAAATGTGTCTTCAAGTCAAAGTGTGCAAGGAGGAAGAGGGAAACGCACAATAATGTATATTGTCCATTTAACACAGTCCGCTCCGCACTCTGCAACATTCCTATGTATAAAACTATCAAGGAAAAGCAACTGGGATGCAAAGGGATCTTTTTATAGCGCCAGAGTTGCGCACATTTCCATTCTCCCCAAGAAATTCCCTGTATAACAAGACAAATTGGCTAGAAACAATTTCACTATAGTATAGTGCTGTGTATTACATAATGTCTATATGTAATGGTATTATAGACCTGTTAAAAAAGTTGCTGAGTCAATACGATGGAAAAAAAATAAATTGAAGTCGACGCTACAAGAAAGTGTGCTGGACACGTCGTCTTCGTCACTCCGACATGTAAACCTAGCGAATCAGCTAGAGTTCATCTATAAATCTTCCACATTGTATCAATGTCCTAGATTATTTCATATAAAAACCTTTTCATATTCAATTCCATTCAAACTTTTCACTCACTCACCATTTCTAAACATTTGCTAAAACCATTCGCGTTAAAAAATAAATTAAAATTTCTTTCTCCTTTGCTACTAGTCCCTAAAAAAATAATTTTTATCGAATATCCAATATTTAAAAACCAAAAGAATCTCTTTTATTATCCTCACAGACTCTCCATAGATTTTTATTAATCTTTTTAAGTAATTTTAGTGAGATTACTTATCGTGATTTTGCTCCTAGGGATTTTAGGAGTGTCTCTGTGGACCAGCAACAATTCTCTGTAGCAAATGTAGCAAAATATAAATAATGTCAAAAGAATTTGTATCAATAAAGCTATAAAGAGGCATGTGTATTTATCTAGAGCACATTCACGTTTTATTTTATAGGTAGGTAGTTGTATGTATTTGGAAATGGAGGGTTTAGCTTCGGAGTTACGTTACGTTACGATAACGGAGTTTGGGATTGAGGCTCTTGTGTGCATCTCGTCGGGGACTTGAGATAATGTTGAGAGAAGAGCGGAACTGATTGTGTGAGTGAGCTGGGCCGAAGCAGGCCGAGGAATAATAAAAGTGCTAATGGTAATAGTGATGGCATTGGCAATGATGATCCTTCTTTGCTTTACTGCGTAGTTTCGTGTAGTCCTTCGCCCGCCAATCCAGCCCTATGGAAGGAACAAGGGCCATTACGAGAGATGGATGCCCAGATATAGTGACACTTTCCTTCTCTTCAATATTATCCTCTCTCTCTCTCTCTCGTCTCCAATGACAACAGACAGACACAGTCCCTCGCTAAATTTTACCGTGCAGTGCACTTGCAAGTCGCACCGGCGAAAGATTAACTAATGTCAGCCTATTCCAAGGCTAAGCCACTACAACTAAAAGGCCCCCTCCCCTTAATCCCACATATTTATTTCTACTGCATCCCATAAAATTCTCAGACGAACTCTCAAAAATGTCAACTGAACAAAACCGCCATCCCGCCACTCATCTTGCAATTTTAGCACATTATTATGTAATTCTTTTTCTTTATATTCCTCATGTATTTGCATTTAGTCACTTTAAGAAGACATTAACAACTGAATTTATTTATTTTCTAAATTAAAATTAATTAAATGTTTACGTATGGGAGGAATTTCGTAGTTGCAAGAGGAATATTATTATTATGTCAGGGGAGCTATAGTTGGTGATATTGATTGAGCAGGAGATGATTTTTTTTGAGATGCAGGAGTATAAGGAGCAGAGTCGATTGACTTTATTTGGTGATTTTGTATTCGCTTCACATAATGTAATCGTCACATCGTTATTTACTACCACGCACGACACGCTGCCTACTGTTACAGTTTATAAAGCTTAGTAGCTACTAGACAGTTGTTGGACTCTTTTTATTTTTTATGAATAGCTATACGGACACATGGCCTAAGAAACTATTTTTACTACTTCTTCTATAGTTACTTGTGTTATAGAGATATAAATATATAAGGACTGTATGGAGTTTAGTGTGAATGACATTAAAGTTGAGCTATATTAAATAGAAGCAGTTAATAAGAGTATACTCTATGTCTTAGCTGTAAAGAGAGCGAGAGAGAGAGAGAGAAAAAAGAATATCCACGGAGAATGTATGAGATGAGACAAGAGGATGTGGAAAGAGTGAGACTCTTGTTTCTTCGGGTGCCATGTATTATGCGGATGGATAGAGAGTTTCCTGGCTGTGAACAGAGCCCAGCAAGAGACTGGAGAAAACAAGAAACAACTGTTAACTCCCTTTTATTTGCATATCTTTCACTTGACTAGAGTTTTCTGTAAATTTATTTGGGATGGAGAGCGAGTGGAGGAGGAGAGGAAGTGGAGTCGTGACTCTTGCGTGTAGTTACACTCGAAGAGAAACTTATTCGCATTCCCTGTCCGACTCAGAACATTTTTACGTACGCAGAAACTAGAAACATATACATCTTCTGCTCTGCACCCGAAAAAAAGTAGCAATAAGAGAAAGTCTAAGTGTTTCCCATATAATACACACTTTCCTATTTTCTCTAAAGGTACAGTACATGCGTACACAGAATCCGCTCTCTCACTTCTAATCTGTCGCTATCCACTATCCATATCTACGAAGAACAGAAAATAAGTGAGTCTATGGTTTTTGGCCACCTACACCTAAACACACACAGACACATACACACACATTCCACTCACTCAGTAATAAACGAGATAAAAGTGGGAAAGAAAAGTGCTCTCGTAAATATTTCCCCAAATGAAACGAAATGAAGTCTTCATTTATATTATATTAGAAATATACATTAGAAACCATTTCATTTCTGAGAAAAGTTTTTTATTGCAATTTCACTCGCCAGTTGACTTATCTCTATTTATGTTCACATAGAACTCCCGAATCTACAGCGAGCGACCAAACTAAAACTACTACACACGAATGTGCCCAACCAGCAGAGCAAGAAAAGCTAAACCTCTATTATTGCATTGCAACTTTCACCGACTCCTTCTTTCCACGTCTATATTTATTTAGTATTTTTTTACGGTCTACCTATCTTAGCTACCACCTACCACCACCTTGCAACAGAAATAAAGAGAGAGAGAGAGAGAGAGAGAGAGAGAGAGAGGCACGTAGTGAATTTCTACTGCCCATTGCACAAACTAGAAACTTAAAGAAAATTTTTACTGTGCATGCGACAAATAGAGAGGCAACTCTGGTAAAGCCTCAAAATATCATCGAAAAAGTATCTAGCTCATCTTCCTTATAATATTTTTCTACATTATGACAACAAAAGTAGGTAGGGATGTCGGATGTGTCTAGTCCTATCTCTCCAACAAATCCAATCATAGTTAATATAATAGTTATGACATTGCCAATGGATTGATGTGCATGGCTGTTGTGTGTATGGCTTGGTAGAAGATTATTCTTGCACCTCCAATAAAGTCCAGTCTCCCCTTGCTGCCTGTCTAACTCAGACAAATATTAAGTATTACGACCAGAGAGTGATCTGTAAAAGTATTTTATGAGACAACTCGCATCACACTAAATTCTCATTACACTCTCCACCACCACGAATCCCATTTCATTCGCATCTAGATCACAATACACATGTAGGTAGCCTTAAAAAATATGACTCCCGGGTTAATAAGCTCAGGTCACACATTAGACTCCTCTTTAGAAATCATTCTGTGTAGTGAGCTAGTTTCTGTTATTGGGAATGTTACTTTTGGCCCCTACCACAAGATCCATTGACAATTGTTTCCCAAACAGCATGAGCTGCATGCTGGAATATTAATATATTAATGTACTATAGGGCAACGGCTATAATAATGTAATACATTCTATGATGTGTCGAGCAGAAAGAATTCTAAGCGAGGTTTTTTGTTGGGGACACACAGAGAGAGACAGGACAGGTGATGTGAATTGGTGAGGAGAATTTTGTGTGTGCGAGAGAGTCAAACTGCGGAACTAAATTCGAGACAAAGAGTGACATGCATTGTGAATGTGTGGAAATGATGATGATTCTAATTTAATGAGTTCCTCCCTCCTGCACTCAGCTAATCTAATCAAGAACAAGAAAATCTGGAAGGAAAGGCCATACAAAGTTGCACAGTTGTGAGAAGGGAATTTTTCTATTGGGAAAAGCAGTAGGAGAGGAGAGGATCATTAAATTTCTCATTTCTGCTACTGGCCCCCCTCCACTTTTTATTTCACCCCAAATGACATTACCGAGAAAGAAAAGAGAGTCGACTCAACTCTCCTCTCCTTGCGCTCCTCCACCAAATCATCTACAACAATCTCACTTTATACTAGCAAGGTGCATGCACTTATGTCGGTAGCGGCCATACCGTTTTCTTAATAATATACCTTAGTTATATATTCTTGGGTTAAGGCTAGCTTCACGGTTATTACTGCTGCATTTCCACTGAGTCGACTCAAATCATTTCATAATAATAATAATAAATATCTGCTACAACTAATAAGTACTAGAGTCTATTAGTATGAGTTTCCCGTTGAAATTTCAATCTGAACTTTGCAGCTGTAGGTGCCTATATATATTCTCTCAATAAAATTTCCTCGTTGACTCCTTGTAGGAAAATGAGGAAGGCGTGAGGCGTGTGTTGTTTGTTTGTTGTGCGTGCTCTAATACTTTGTAGTATTTTAATATGAAATGGCCCTGATTTAATTTCATAGTGAGAAACGGGATGTTTTCATAATTCACGGCGTAGCCACTACAAAGGAGAAAGATGTACACGTACATAATTGCAATTAGTATCTATAATGTATCGGAAAAGTTCTAGCAAGTAATATAGCTTCATGTGTATACTAAAATAGTATTTCATTATAAGTAGGAAGAGAGAGAGAGAGAGGGTATTATTATTATATATTGGCTCGGGCCGGGTAGCCAGCCAGTCAGCTTTCTTCTTCTGATGCCTGACTCACTTGCCTGTGTGCATGGAAAGAGAATAATAAAAGAGGAAAAGGAAGGTGAGTTAGTTTCAGTCGATGGGAAATGTAATGTAATATGATTGTGTTATGTTGTGAGTGGAAACCTGCGGTCGCCCTATTAAAACGCCCGTGTGTTTGATGTTAATACTAATGTTGTTCGACTACAGCGGGAGTCCCATTCATTTCTCTCCCCGCTTTATTCAACACGGAGACGCCTAGGCTACTATGCTATGACATTCGGACGAATTCTAACCAACAATAGAAAAAGGTTATTCAAATCTACTTAGCTATGTATATCCCCGATACACACACACAGAAAATATAGAGCCTACCTTAACCAAAGTATTCCAGCACTTAATTTTATTTCCAAGTTCATTATAGTGCCAGGAGTAGTCCTGTCGGAGAGTGTAGAGTTTTAGTCGGCAGCAGTAGCAGCAGCGCCTTGAATTTACTCACGTTTTCTGACTTGCTTGCTTTGCTTTACTTTACTGCATGGGAATTATTTCCTCCTTTCAATTCAATACATATAGCTACTACCTTATAACTACTTTAATAACATGCGACTCTCATCCACCTAGCTCATCGTACAAGAAAAACTACTGGCAACTAAAACTAAAGGCACTGTGTATAGAAAAACACAGAACACATTGTCAGCGTGTACAATGAAGCAGTTCTACTTCTTTCTCATATCACATGCATTTTTTCCCTTCCCTCGAAATAAATACGACAACCACCATAATTGCTTCAGAAAATAGGAAAGCAGTAAGAAACATGCGAGCGTCTAGTAGAAACATCTTCGATTTTTCTTCCGGCAAACCTTTCAGTCTATTTTATGCATTAGATTCTGCATCATTCAACTAGACATAATAACGGATGCAATTCAATTAGATATGAGATCGCATGCACACACGCCTGTCTTATATTGCTCCTTTTTCTACGATTGCAAATTGTGATGCTTATAGCATTGTGGCACATTTAAATATTTAGCTATATACATATATATTCCTTTTTGTTTCTTAATCCACTTCATTAAAAATTGTATGGTTCGAGAATAAACAGTTAGTGTGCCAATGAAACACGACAACTTTTTTCATAATTCCGATCGAACATTAGAAATAATTAGCTACCATTATTTGTTCGCAGTTTTCTTTTTGTGGGATTACAAAATCCCATACGGCAAAAGTGTTTTGGAATGTAAAAATAGCTAATTCTAATTATTCCATAATTAATGTGAACACTACAGCTACGGTGGCAGGCATTGTACGCAATAAATTTGAATGGAAGAAATGAATGGAAGAAATGTTTCTGCTAACTAATACATTAATATAATTTCTTGTGGGAAATTAGCGGAATTTCCATAGTCTTCAGTTATAGTTGTTAGCAAAGAAAAATTATCGAGTCCACCTGTTCTTTTATTTTGTCTTCATGTCTATTTATTGTGTCTCGGAAGAAATGGCCGCCTCACAAAAATGTCCGTCGAATTAGAGAAAAATATGAGCGGAATTAATTTTGTATGTAAACATGCGTCGGTAATCTACATATTATATTTTGGGATGGAACTATAAAGCGTGCACTATGTCTCTAGTAGAATAATGGAAAGTGAAGAGTGAAGATATAGAGAGGACGTCGAGGACAAATTTATTCTAGCATATTATAGTCCTCTCTCGGTGTGTGTGTTATGGTAGGGCGACTTTGTGCTCTTCCTTTCAATTCAATTCAATTTAGTTTTTACATGAGTCTTTTGAGTCTATTTCAGTGTACTTTGTGTTTTGTCATGTTATTTCACGCTGTTTGGTCGCATCAATGTGTAGCGTCGTCGTTTAGTGTATGCCGTGTAGTGTGTAGCCACCTCCTGAGTAACTTTATTTGGGACATATGTATTTATTTAGAATTGTTTGGTTTGTTTGAGAGAGTGTCGTCCGACTATATCTGAAATAAGTCAATAAAAAAAAACTTCTGCCTCTATTTCCAATGTAATACATTTCCCAGCGTATAATAATATCAACACAAGAAATATATATATCTTTTATATAGGTATCTGTATAGAATATAATATGATGTGCATTTAGAAGTGAACAATGGAAAAGAGAAAAGTGTAACACGCCTGAAAATCCAATTGTTACGCAACCTTTTGAATGGTATTTACAAGAGAACAAGTGCAAGATTTTTCTAGCTCGTCTATATTCCATTTGCAGGTTGGATTGTCTCAGGATTAAGGAAGAGTAACATAATCTGGGGACGGAGAGGTAGTAGAACAATGCAACACATGTAATAGCTAGTGAATAAATAAATACCTGTGTATGAGTTCCATGTACAATATGACATGACATGGCTAAGTTCACCTGTCGTCTCATTTAATTTCTGTTCTCTAGAGAGACAGAGAGAGTGGCCTGGCTTGGAGTGAACATAGAACCTTGTTTAAATAGCAGAGCACTGAACTGAATTTCTTCCCTGTATACCTAAAGTATTTCTTTATATCTGCACTGCTGGATATTTATATGCATGCTTAAAAAAGAGGCTGCTTCTATTTAGTCCTTATGTCCGCAACTGCACAAAGCAACAGAATGTGATGACGAACACTGAGAGATAAATAAAGTCGGAGGAGCATAAAAAATAGTTTCCGTTCCCTCTATCTCACATTGTAGAAAAACTCAATGTTGACTTGTTCTTCACGATCATACTCACTCTCACTATGCTATTCCTTCGTTCGATAGATAGAAACAACTTGACTTTGACTCTTCTTCTCTCTCTCTCTCTCTCTCTCTCGCTCTCGGTGATATGGAATTGTTAAAACGCTTCACTTATCGTTTCTCTCTGTCTCTCTCTATTATTTTCAGTGTGAGGGAAGTGAGAAAATGATAGTGTTCGTCGTAGCGTTTGCCGTTTGCCCTTCTGAATAGACTTAAATACAATTACTTATTGTGGATGCATACTGGGCGGTGGTGGTTTCCTTTTTCGTGTCCCATCCACACAACACACTGCACTATACTAAATAATTCAATTCCTCCTATCTTAACTATGTGCTTCGATGAATTCATTTTAATATTATGGCTCTAGCACCTAATTGAATCCAATTATGTTCAACATTGCACTAGGAGGTCGCTCCCTTCTAATTCACCTTCTTACTATTTTCAACTTTTAGAAGCCACAACCACTAATTCCAACACAAAATGAAATTGAAAAAAAAACTTCATAAATTACATCTGTCTAATAACTCTTCCACTAACAATAATAACTAATTTCACTTAGGCACTTTGATACCAGCCACCTTCGACGTCCATACAATATTTATGGATGTAGGCCATTTGAAATTAATGAAATATTGTTTCTAGGAAAATAGCTTTTTTATAATTATAAACTAAAAATTGCACAATATTTGAGAATCATAACAACGATAACTTAACAGAATATTTTCTATGCTTAATGATTGCGCATTTTTGTATATGATATCATATCGATTATCTGTATAATAGAGGCATTCATTTGTAGCATTATTTACATCGAAAATTGCAATTCAAAATTCAAAGTTGAACTTTTGACAGATTTTTAAAAATTATTTTAAATATTTGTAAAATCATCTGCACCAGACACAATTATTTTCTGTTTGAATCAGAAGAGACGCAAATTTCAAATAATCAGAATAATATTGTGACTATAGTCACAGAAGCTGAATACCTCTAATATCTTGCAATGAAAATGAATCTCTTAGGGAAAATACTATCGATTTTTAGTTGATTATATTAGTCCAAGTATATGGTAAAATTCTTTTTAAAATAGAACGGAGAAAAATGCAAAGTTGTTTTTAGGTTTGTAAGAAACAGGGCGATGTGTTAATGAGGCTCTAATCGAGCGTAATATGAGCAATTCTGTAGTATGGAGATAAAGGACAAGTTTGTTTGAGTGAAATGTTGTGCTTGTGATATTGTTGGTTAGTTGTGTGAGTCTAATGTCAGTTGACTTGGTTTGATCAGAGATTGGAGCATTACATTAGGGAGTGAAAAAAGTGCATCCCATCCGATTACATGCATTGCAGCACATGACATGACGCACTTGCCTCCCTTTTAGTAGTACTCACTGCTCGCTCTCCTACGTCCTATACCTTTTCTTTCTATTTAAATATTTTAGCCACGGTCTAGTAGGAATAATAATAAGAGAATAATATTGTTGAAAAATGCTGGAGGCTCTGTTGGAGATGCTGCATGCTGCCATGTCTTCTCGACGAAAACTGACTGGATCACAAAATCACAACAGGCGAAAAGAACAGCAGCGGATTTTTGAGATTTTTTAATCTGTCACTGTGCAACAATATTCACATGACATTGCATCACATCACATCTAAGTAACACTGCACACGACGATGTGATAATGTTCAGAGATGTGTTAAATGCGTGGATAGGGATCTTTGTTGCTCACAGACATAGTTTTGAAATGACATAAGCATCTGTGACTGCGGAGTTCAGTTTAAGATCAGTTCATCGTCACTCAGAATGAGAATTATCTGGCTCTTATTTCTTTTACTATTTACTGTGAGAATCTCTGCTGCTGAGAAGAGTCATCTTTACTTCTTCTGAATGTTATTATGCTTACCTGGGTGTATTGCAGCATAGCAAAAATTTTTCTAGACTTTAATAAATGTTAAATGTATATAAGATGTGCGTACATTACTTGTCGCTGCTATATGGTTGAATTTTTCTGAGTCACACAGAGAGAGAGAGAGAAGTTGAATTGAATTTTTTGTCATGTTGAAAGAAAGAGGCCGACGACGCGACGAATGAAATTATTATTATTGTGGAATCTCTCGGTAGGCAGGCCAAGTTGGGCACAGACAAAAAAGGCACCTTATTATACTTGCAATGTAATGGATACACTTAGCTTATGGGAAAGATTATCCTCTTCCTATAGTAATCTGCCGTAGGAAGAAGAAGGAATCTTTCTTCCCTCCTCATCTTCGCAGTCTGTGCAGCAGCAGAAGCACATCTTATGCATGTGCAGTACTAATGTAAAATAAAGCACAAGGCAAAATAGACAGGTAGACAATTCTAATTTCTCAGTTCTCATGCAACTCGGAATCTTCGTACGGCTTCTACATATATTTTTTTTTGATTACTTTACATCAGAAGAGACATATAGCTGCTACCTCTTCTTCTGTTTAGATAGATAATAGATCCTGTATATGTACAGACAATCATACACCACAATTACGTAGTACCTACGGATATTATATCTAATCCAACTAACCAAATGAATCAGAAGACAAGCCGCAGAATTCACCGTGTCCCTTTCTTTTTTCTCTTTTTGCGATCCTATCTATGTCTGCCTTGGCAGTTTGTACACAGAGAAAAAAAAGAAGGTGGGCCGTAGAAATGTTTTTGTGCCATTTGAAATTGGCAAAGATTATTTAGTTTTGAGTCCTGTGTATGCTTTTTATTTAGTCTAGCAATCGGCACACGATTAGCTCTCTTTCCTTCTCCCTCTCTCTCTATCTCTCTCTTTCTCATCCCAGTCAGCATTATTTATCTGATAATAAAATATGAAGGAGCATTAGGAAATTGCTATTTGGGTGGGTACATACAGTGGCTAGCGAGAAAGAGATGAGAGAGAGTCTACTGACAAAGAACAGAGAACAAGACACGAGAGGAATAGAAAATTACTCTGATCGCATCCTCCCTAATAGAATCCAGACAGGACCCTCTCTCTCTCATCACATCCAACAACACAATGGAAACGAAGAAAATAAAGTAAATTACTATTGTTTCGAAGATAGTAAAATGATAGAATCATTTTTGTCCATATCTGACAACATCCATTGTATACTATTTACCTTTGAGTATATTAATAATAGCAGGTAGTAGTGTTCTATAGCTTAGTAATTGAATAAAGCTCCGAATCCTATTAATACACAGTACATATCCGCAGTGATAGCGAAATGAATGTAATTTATATGACAGAAACATGGGAAAAGGTATGATTGAAATTGAATGCCCCCATTATACGTAGCACTGCCATGCCTAAATATTTTTTGCGAGACGTTTTTTCTCTTGAAATACATTTCAAACAGTATATACATAGATTTGTGTAACAAAGTAGTGGAATGAATGAAGGCAAGAGTTTTGGATAAAGTTTGAGGATATTGTAGTAGTAGTAGCAAGTGCTCGTTTGGCTCCGTCCCGGTTTGGTCCGGATTTTCTATGGACTGTGAGGGAGTGCCTAATTGTTTAAAGTTGTGCTTTTATTTACTGATCCTCTTACGATAAGATTTTATGTCCATCATATATCAAGTGTGGATGGTAGTTAGATTTCTGTTTGACAGGGCGAGGAGAGTGAGTGTACACGGCAGTGCCAGAGAGAG
>JABASI010003657.1:0-14417 GCA_019776505.1 Tomocerus nigrus
AGTGACGTCATCATGACTATTTAAATCCCTTTCAGAGGCTCACGCAAGTCACGATTTGAAAATTTCATTTTTTTAATTATTTTCCAACATTTTCCATAGTAATCTGCCGCGGCTTGATAAGTAGGTATATCATAATTTTGACTATTGATGTCAATTTCTATTTACGTGTCATACGTGTTAAGAATATCAAAATGAGCTACATATTTATTATAAATAACGTAACTACGTAACCTATACCTAATCGAACTGCTTTTACTCTTGCTACAATTTTTGTGATCTAAATAATTAAGTGATTCTGATTATTACCGAAAGGACAAAGCCAATCGAACTGTAGTCACAGTACACGTTAGAAATTATAATATACCTATTCAAATAATATGCCATGGAAGAAGACATCGATAGGAGATAGGGCATATATATTCCGAACGACACCCACACCGACGAATATTATTATTATGGTGATAAACTTTATTTTAATTACAGTGCTTATTCATGGCTTATTCTTGTTCGAACATTAGCAGAGCTGACAGCATATTTGAATTTGATTTCCATAAAAAACATTCCATATTATTTGTAAAAATAAAAATACCGTCGTACATCACTATTATAAGTAGGTATGTAATTTTAGCAACAATTCAAATTGTCAGTTATTAATGAATGAACATCCATTAATAACCATGCATGATATAGCTAACCGGCAAGACTAAAATGCCCCACCCTTCGGAAAAATTTCCCACCCTCCCGAACATCGAAATTAGTTTATTGTAGGTTAAATTGGGGTTAATCAGCGGGTGGAGTGGGGAATTTTCCCCACCCTTTGAAATTAGGTTATTTTAAGTTAGGTTAGGTTAGCATTTGGTGGGGTGGGGAATTTTTCTGAAGGGTGGGGCATTTTAGTCCGGCCGTATAGCTAACCTAATGGATCAAAGGATGCCACACACAAATTGACACAACTGCCAAATCGAGGGCCGTCAACCCTTTTCAACCCATCTTACCCAACAGCGCGTGTCCAACAATATCGCAGTGTACTAATATCACAATATTCAGACAAAATAGATTTAAAAGTCATCATACGTTTACATATTAATTTCAACAAAAATTAATCTGAAAATTCACTGTGGTGTTGTTGGGCAGTGGACACTCCCTTACGACACTTTGTTGGGTAGGGTGAGTTGAAATGTTGAAAAGGGTTAACGGCCCTTGACTGTCGGCAGCTGTGTTGTGTACCTCGATCGACCTAGGCACTTGTGTAGTTGTGGAAGTGTAGCACCTGTTAGTGCTACCCATCGATGTAGGTAGAGACGGTAGAGTATTAGTAAACCGTGCTACCTAATCCACTACAAGAAAGCAAAACTCTCTGGGAACTCCATGGAAAATAGATTATATTATTATATTATACGATAACTGGAAGAATAGAACTGCCGGGGCTTCTGAAACATGCATGCAGTTTGCAATTCCTCATAAACAACAGCGACGACGGCGACGAGTACAGCTCGTGGAAGAAATGAGAATTATCCAGGACACGAATAATGAGAGGATAGTGAGCGGGAACCTTTTCTCATTCATTTAGACCTAGTAAACTATTGTTATGGCCAGTCGCCACGAATGTACAATGTCGCCTATACATCAAATTTCAATCAGTCAAGCTTATTACTCACTGGCCTGGTTTTATTCATGTAATCGTGACACTATATAGTTGATTACCACAATGTATGAATAATCTTGCATTTAATAATTAGCTAATTTATGCAAAATTATAGTACAGTCGGAATACTATATATACACAATAATATATTTTATGGTATCTATACATAACAATGTGTGGTTCAACTTTGGTATTTTGCATAGATATAATATAGGCCTGTACATTATAATATTATAATAGATATCTATAAGAATTTAGGTACGTAATGTGTATACTATTAGGTATAGGTACATATAGATATATAATTTAAAAATGTTGTAGTAAAGCTCTATGGTAAAGCTATTCGAGTATATAATGTCATCAGAAAATGGCCTAAAAATGACATTGAAGTGAAGGAAGTAGCAAAGTCGAGTTGGCGATTCGTTCGATTCGAGTCGGTAGAAATAACTAACATGGTAAATAAAGCTTCTTGGATTTAGAATTTTGAGAGTTGATTGTTGATTTTAACATCGTCATTGATTTTATAAACACAAGCTCTCACACATATTAAAACATAGGGAGAGAGTATAACGATATAACGTGTAAGTAGTATATAGATATACTCTATATACTATTATGTATAGCTTTGTACAGAACAGACTAAGAAACTGGCCTCCTAATTGTCATAATTTTTTTATTTTTCTTTGAATTCTTATTCATTAAATCATTCTTGTGCCATGTCCAGCTTCCTTTTACCTGAAAAATTTTACAAAAAACTTAAGAAATGTACACATAATTATTTTCGAAAAATTGTTCGGATCATAATTACCCATGCATAAATTGAATCAATAGAACTTAAGATTCATTAGTTTTTCCGAAAAGGTTTCTTTGACTCGACAACAACGGAAGCTACATGAGAAGTTTTCGGGAAAAGTTGATGTCGTTGTTCTGCCAAACGGCGCACAAGTTTCTCTGGGTTTTCCAAAAACCTACAGCAGTTTTCTATTTCTGGGCATACATCTCTGCGGAATTCAGGTTTTAAGAATCCGTTGCTAATAATTTTTTCTTCCGTGTAAGCTCGTTGGTGGATAGGAGAGCGCGGCCCTGGAATTAGTCCAGTAAAGTTGCAGTAGTCATCCTGTTCTTTCTCATCGTGAAAATATAACGCCCCAGAAAACACAGATAATTGTGACTCCAAATGTCCATTAATGAATTGTTTAGTTGTTTCTTCTGTAGCAGGAATTTGAAGTTGAAATGTGTTCAAAAGATTATCATGTTTTGGATGTAATCTTGCAGCAAACATGTGCAAAGTTGAAAATTTTGAAAGACGGAAGTGTGGAATCAATGCATTTGCTTCAAAAGGGCTTAGCAACAGCAAAATAATATTCTCCTTGGAATGCTCTGCAGTGCTGCGGACACTCGCTATCCAAGAAATTGGTCTTAAAAAGTCGTCTACTTTGTATTTTTTAACTTCAACTTTAATAACCGACATGAAATCTTTGGTGGCAAATATTCCATCTCCCCAGCAATCTTGCTGAGCAACAGTCCAGAGACTTGTGTTTTCCAACACATATGGCAATTTAATTATGGAATTGTTTAAAACCATATAATCCACGTTGCTATATCCATTTGTAACTAAATTGATCAAGGCTTCATCAAATGTAGGAGTGATTGGATGTGCATTTCCAGGTCGGCTCAATTGGCGCTCTTCTTCAGTTTCGTTTTCCAGTTCTTTTTCCTGCTCTTCGTCCAATAATTGAATAAAACGGGTTTTATTTGGAATGCATTCTTCAAGACGAGTGATAATACTTTTGCCAATAGCATTTATCATTTTATTGGTGGTGCCGCTAGGATAAAATTTTGAAAGGTCATTAAAGCGTTTCTGAATTATAGTGATCAGTTTTTCTTCATTTTTGAAATCTCCATAAAGAGACATGAGTTCAAATCCTTCTTTATCGCTACAACTTTCTGACAGGTTTTTTAAATCTGTATCCGTGTCTTTGTATCCTGGAATATGATGGGCTGCTCGCTTTTGCGTGTAATTATAACCGGCTGCTGACCAATGGACTAAACCTTCTTTTTCAAAATCTTTGCTGTTTTCACAGATCCAATCGACGACATTTTTATTTGTTACCGGATAAGAGAAATTTTCTTGGCCTCGAAAGTTTCGAATTTTATTATCTGCCTCTTGTGACGCCCAGAAAGATATTGTGTGACCTTTGCCCAACATTCTCATTCTCATGCAAGCCTGAACAGTTTTGTCTCGCGTAATACCTCCCGCTAAAGTAACACAGGCCTTTGTTCCAGGAGGAAATCTTAAATCCGTTCCTCTGGTATGAACATCATCCAAATAGGTAACACATTTTTCCAAATTTTCACGAAATGGAGACAATTCCAATTCTCTGGGTACATTAATTCCATCAGTGACCATAAGAACATTTCTCGAATCAAAATAAACAGCTGCTTTTATATCCAGGGATGAATATTTATTCTGAATAATCTTCAGCCACTCTGTTGCAACTTCATAGTTGCCCAATTCCAAAATTAGAGCCCCGGGGTCTAGTAATACTTTGATTTTATTTTCTGACAGATTGTCCAAAATAGCAAGGCTTCTAACGTTGGGTTCAAGAGCTAAATAATTGTCATTCTCGGGGAGTAAAAGTTTGCATCTGACTTCTTTGTTAGTAGTTTTTAATTCTTTCAAATCATTTTGTTGAATTGGTAAAGGTAGCAACTTCTTTGAGTCGTTTGTGCCGCTAAATCCAGTTACTGCTTTTCCTTGATCTTCTGAAACAAGATCCCAAGCTGTGCACATCATTTTTCCCTCGAATTGTTTTGCTTCTCTTGGGAAAACGACATGGTTCAACCAAAAATCAATTACGTACATATTATTCTTCAACACTGGAAACAAATACATTTCTCGCTGGCTTGAATCTTTCAAATTTATTCCATTGTATGTCGTAATGGAATTGTGAATTTTACTAGCAGGAATCTTTGATATCCAGTTTTGATATTCTGTGTCTGCATTTGGAGTTTTTGCAAGTAATTCAAAAGTCTTAAGCAACTGTTCGCTATTTAATCCAGAATAATAATAACTCAGATGAGTTAAACAAATAGCAACATCCGGATGTCCGAATTCTGTCATTTCTGCAGCGACATCTTTAGCTTTGAATGGGACCGCCATATATCTGTGTCCAATTGGATTGACGCCATAATTGACTCGCCATCTTTTTGTCAAAGCTAAATAAAGCACTTCATATTTAAGATACCCAGCTAGTATTAAAACTGTATCTCTAAGAATTTGGTTGGCTTGGAACATTTTCACAGCTTTTTCATGCTCAGTTTCTCCAATGTCCGTCCTCAGTAGGAATCTTTTGATGATTTCTTTTTTTTCGTCTGTTAGTTGTGGAAATTGTATACTAGTTTCGCAAGCCAAAAATTTATCTGTCAGAACTTCTATCAATTCGCCATAAACTTCCTTTGAGAGAAGTCTACATGGCCAAAATATTTGAGGACCATTTTCATTGGCAAAAGCGACATCAAATTCAACATTTTGGTGTCCATGTTTTTCCCGCATTTTCTTCATTTCTAGAGGCACAAATTTAAGCAGATCTTGAATAATTGTCCACCTCAAGTCTTCGCCATCAGGCAATTCTTGTTCCCCAACGGTATAGATCAATTGATACTTCGCATGGAGAATTTCGTCCGATTCGTCTAGAATATCTCTTGACTTTAAAAGCAGCCAGTTGTGGATGTTCATCAACATGTGCGATGTTTGAAACTTGCCTTGCCTTGCTGTTTCGTACATTTTCAATTGAAATGACAGACGATATTCCGGCAGAGTCATCACAATTCCTCCATTTTGTAAACATTCCTTATAACAATGAAAAATTTGAGTTGCCTCCCTAACTTCAATCAATCTATCCCTCCGACAAGGAAAACTATAAATCCTACGATTTAACATTCCACCAAGACATTGCCTTAAGGCGCTTAAATTTGTACGGTACAAGGACTTCAAAACTGTCACGCGACAAAGTTGTTTTCCGTCGGCCAACAAAGATGTTAAAAGCGGAACAATTACAGCTGTTTTCCCTTCTCCCATGTTTAATTGCAAAACGCTGTGATTTTTACTGTCAATCATTTGATTTGCCACTTTAATCTGAATCCTTCTTATTGTTATATTCATTTCTAGTTCAATTAGGAGCCAACTTGGATACTCAGCTCGACTCCATTCCACATTGGATAACGAATCAATCTCATTTTGTAGTGCCACTTGAAATCTCTGCCCTCCTTTTTTGAATTTAATAATCCGAGAATTCTGCTTTTCAAGACTCCATAAAGTTGCTATGCATCCGACGAGATTTACCAATCGCTGCATATTTCCGCTAATGTTAAGATTCCAAGGAAGAATCATAGGAAGGATTACACTGGGAACTATTCTGGGGTACTGTCCAGCAGAAACAAGATACTCTTCGCTTGTCGGAACAATTAGCTTTTCTAAGACATCCCAATATGTCCCACTGCATTCACCTTGGTATTCACGTGGCTTCCTTGACTTAAAAATCTCATCTGCCAGCTTCAATATTGGCTGTTCTACAAATTCCTTCGTCATTTTTGCAACGTAGTCAACTTCAAATTTACATTTCACTACAGAATTACTCGTAGGATTTTTCCATTCATTTAGTTCCAAGAAATGGAAACCGTTTTGAGTAGACTTTAACTGAGTTAGTTTATTTGAAACATTCTTTAGGAATATTCCCAATTCTCTATTTTCGTACCACATTTTGAGTAAAGAGTTAATTTTTTCTGCGGCGCCGTACGCATCTATTAAATGTGTACGTGGAAAGTTGCTAGGGCTGCAGAAGTTACATGGCCACTGAGTTTGTAGGAAGCTGGTCAACTCTGTTGCCTCTGAGGATAAACTCTGTCTATAATCCTCCCTCAACTCTTTTATTCTCCTCCTGTCCGAATCATCGTAGTATGACCTGCTACTACCATAACCTCTTTGGGAAAGGTACTCGCTTTCTGACGTACAATTTGCCAAAAAAATATTTTTGATTTCTGATGCCACAAACATTTGCTGTTCAGGATTTTCATAGGAGGAGTATAAAGGCGAATCGATAGCTGCAAAATTAGCCGACATAACAGCAATTGTATGAAGAATAAGTAAGTCATTCACGGGGACTCCTAAATACGCAAGTATGGATAAAAGAAGTGTCCACTGCGATTCATTTCGAGAAGAACGAACATTTCTGGCAAAATTGTACAAATTAAGCCAATTGTTTCGAAAATCAAAATTTAGCCATGAATTCAGACTATGTTCTTCAAATCCAGCGCGAGATGCACCGTTAAGTGTATCAGCAGTCACCAATTGTTTTACTAGAATATCATGACATCCTTCTGGTACGATGTACTTCCAATGGTGTGTTAAGCATGTTAGAATTCTAGAATTTTGTATCGGATATATAGGACCGCTCTCGTAGCGAACATATTTAGCATTTTCTAATTTCAATATAATTCGGAAGTTCTCCATAAGCTTTGCATTTGGGTTGTAGCAAAGATGTCTCAAATATGCTTTTTCGATAAGGTCGTCTGTATTTCTTTTCTTAGGTTCTTCTTTATCCTTTTCGTCTTTTTTATTACAGTAAAGAAATTGGAGTCGCATGCTGTCGTCAATTAACTTATCCACGATTAACGAATAGCATTCGTGGGCTGATGAGGAGGATACATGGGTTGGCCAATCAATAGTTTGCATATTCTTTAAATGCTCAGGATAATATTTACGACGCGGAGAAAGTTTCGAGATTTCCTTTATGGTACTCAATGATTCTTGACAAAATGGCTCGGAAGACCAACAATATCCCGACTGGAGGATTTGTAACGCCCTTTCAGTTCCCGTCAAACCAGTGAATGGATCTGGCAATGGACTTGAAGTAACCGCATGCAAATGAGCCAGATAAAACCAAGCTGAATAGTTCTTCCCAGCTTTTAAATATCGAAAGCGCTCGTCAACTTCATAAACAAAAAACGGAGGCTCTCTTAATTTGTCCAGAGATACTTTTACTTCTTGATGCTCTTCAAGGGGCCGCGATTCAATTTTTCCGTGAGGTATAAGAAATAATTTGTCATCTGTGGCAGTAGCATCACAATGTTCAAGAATCACTCCAGTTTTTAATCCAAGAAATACTTCCAACCTTTGCTCCAGACAAATTTTCATATTTTTGAATTCTCTGGAGACAAATTGATAGGATTTATCTAATTGGAATTGTAGAGCCAATCTGGGGAGCTCCACTTCAATTTTAATTATACACTGCTTCACAGTTTTTGTAACAAAAACTAGAATATATTGCCCCAGTTCAATTCTTGACATAAATTTTGCAATTTTAAGGAAACTGTTCTTACTTATGTCAAGCACATTCCGCAAGGTTTTGTTTTCCACTAAAAGTTTAGAATCTGTGTAAAAAGTGTACTCAATTCCTTCAGCCGAAGAAAAGAGATTGTTGTGAAAACTTTTAGGCCTAAAATTGATGATATTTTTGTTTTCGACCCACCAATGGCTGTAATTTTCAACTAAAAGAAATGGTATCTCAGAACATAGGTTTTCGGGAGGTATCAACTCTGCGACATCCCCATCTTTATTTTCTTCAGTGACGATCACATTATTTCCTGACATTGAAAAAAAGTAAGTGCATCCACTGTACTTTGAAATGGTACAAAATTGATCTGCTGTTGGTTGGACTTCAAAAATTGTTCCACCAAAAATTCTGACAAACTGATTGTGTTGAAGAATATCATCTGATAGTCTCGATACTGGTTTTCCATCAACCAGAAATTTTCCTAGGATCAAATCCATTTGAACACAATGGCGTTTCTTGTGCTTATCAATTAAATGGGTGTAGCAAATTTGTTGAGCAGGATTAGCTAACAAGTTCCATGGATTAAAAATGCCATTTTCTGCTCCAGTCCACTGAAGTTGCGCAAACTGATGCAGTTCGTTAGAATTTCCTTGGACGATGTCGGCCAAGGACTTTTCCATTCTGACTCCTATATATCGAACCAACCTTAGCCAATTTCTTTGCTCAATACTTGTCTCTGATAATCCTGCAGATAAATTGATGTTATTGTCTGTTTTTACAACAGAAGTAAGCCATAAATTAATTGTGCTGGCATTCAAGACATTTTTGAAGTATTCCGAATTTGGATTCAGCGAAAACGTCAGAGAACAGCAAATAGCGACATTTATCAACGTAAACCGTAACTCTTCAATTTCTTTATCGATCTTATTATCTTCGCCTTTGGATTTATCTTTGTCAACTTCAGTTATTGCAACTTTGTTCAAATTGCATTTGGATATTACGTCCTCGATTTTCAAAATCCAGTTTTGTGTGATATCACGACATTCGGACAGTAAAAGGTTAGCTTTATCTAATACTCTAATATTGGAGTTTAATTCCATAATTCTCACAACTATAATGATGACGGCTAGCAGGTTATTTGGATCTTTCCAGTTTTTCTGCTGTGATCTCATGAAGCTTCTCATCTCTTCAATCATCTTTGTGGTGAAAATCGGATCCGTGAAATCTTCATGGGATTCCCTCCACCATCTTGAATGAATTGTAGTCGGGCCAGCTTCCCATAAACTTTGACGAATCAGAGAAACGACAGATTGGGCTTTGAAAGAAAGCCTTGCTGTTACCAATGCCCGATAAATATTTCTGATTTGCAGTCTATGTCCAGATCTTATTGAGCCAAATTCAACATATTCGGACAATGATAGATCTTTTGGGCAATCAGATTGTTTTGCAAGACTGTCATTAGAATAATTAGCGGTATTCTTCATGGCCCATTGCATACCACTGTAAGGAGATCCAGATTCTACTTCAAAAGTACTCAAATGCTTTACCTGGTCATCATTTATGTTTCTGGTCAATTGTGTATATCCTGTAAGATGAAACGAGACAAAAATATTTAAATTGAAAACACCCGTTTTACTTTTTCAATCAACAGTTGCTATTTTTTATTTTTCAATATTTGTCAATATTTATGGTAAATATAGCAAACATCATCATCAATATCCATAACATAAACTGGAGAGACTCAAAACTCATGGTTCAGCATTTCGTGAAAAAACTCGAGGGTTGGGGGCGGGGTGGTAAGAATGAACGAATTCGAGCTGGAACATGACCATTTCAATTCCAACCGCATGCCCATGCACGAAAGTAGTATTTACTCCAAAAGGTATAGGAAAGATTGCATTCTTTTAAAAATATACCTTTAGAGACCTCCAATTTCTTATACTTATTCTTCTTTATTTTGTAGTAATTTCATGCCTGAGATCCTAAGAATTGTGATCGTTTAGCAACATATACTATAGGTAAGGTATACCTACTTAGTAATTATGTGAGCCTTTTGGGTATTTTTACGAAAGGTATTTTTAATAAAAATAGAATACAGGGTACGGTGGGATTCGTTCCATTAATCATGTATACATAGGCACAAAAAATTCAAGTTTCGCTTTCGCAATGCATTTTCCACGCCAAACCCTCAATGCTGGACTAAGAATTAAGGTTAAAGCATCTGCGCGCGCCAGCACCAGCATCTGCGCTTTAAAAACAGTCTAGATTTCTTAAATGTCAATTAGGTTGTTCTAAGTTGAAAACCATACGCATACTCCTGGACTCCTGGACCGTGGTTTTGGAAATCAAGTAATTTTTTAATGTAATGTATGCCAGGCTATAAATATTATATGTTTATGTGGTGAGTAATCGTAATGGCTAATAAATAATAAATGTTGCGGAAAACAATTTACATACCTGGTCCAAAATAGGTACAGTTATAAGCGCATTTAACGATAAAACTTTCATTGGAACTATTGGTTTCTAGATTCAGGCTACGGTAGTGAGAATCAGCAAATCTTTTTGCAGTACTACCAAGCTCTATTCGCCTTTGTGCATAGCTTTGTTGGGATAATTCCGGATGATTGGTCCATTTCCCAAAAATTTTTATCCTGTTCGGTGATAATGTTTTACAGAAATCAAAAACAAGGAGATGAAGCAAGTCCCGGAGACAAGCAATTTCCACTGGAATCAACAATTCAAAAACAACAGCGTTCCGGCAGTGCTCTTCTTCCCGCAATGGACGTTCGTAGACACTGGCGCTGCAACTGTCTATGTTGGATTTTAAATTACATTTGCTACAGCTGTAATAGCATCCATCTCTATTTCCATATCTGTCGTACTGAATGGTGTGAGAGCTCTGATAATATTCTGTCCACCAATTTGCCAACTGTTTCCGCATTCTCTGTAGTTCTTCTAACTTGCCATTTATTTCCTTTTCCGTATCGTCCAATATTTTCTTCTTCAGTAATATCATTTTATGATTAGTAGAGGCGTATCTAGAGCCGAATGATGTTGTCGACGCATTGTCTTCTTCTATTAGAGATGGAAAAGTTGAATTTTTATCCCTCTTACGGAAATATGACTCCATTTCAAATGCAGTCCGCAACTCTTCTCGTTCCCGAAGTATTAATTCATTAAAAATGTTTATATTTAATCCACATCGGTGCTCTCTCAAAGCGGGAAACTTTTCTGTTGCCATTTTGTCGACAACATAAATGATCTTCAACAGTGCCAATAGCATACGACTGGATCCAATAGGATCATTTTTGTAATAAACTTTGGCTTTCTCTGAATATTTGAATGCCAGCTCTCGTATTTCATCAGCATTTTCTTTATAATCTGCCAAATGGACTTGAATCCAATTTTCAAGGTCTACTAAAAGAAATCCAGCCTCAATTTCCTTGTTCGTGTTAATTTGGTTTAAGGTTTCTAAGGAGGGGAATGATGTTTCTCGAAAACGTGGAAAATCGTTAGGTTTTGGGCGATTGCTTCCATCGGAAGGTTTTTTGACGTTTTCTTTTCTACCCTTTAGGTATTTTTGGAGGGTTGGTACTTCTTGGTAAATATCTCGACCAAAATTTAAATCCCGGATAGGCCACAGTTCTTTTCCCTTGATATCATTTTGATAAATCACGTTGAATTTAACATCCACCAGTTTCCGAACTTTGGAAATGACATCTAATGCTTTAGTATTAATACTTTGATGTAGCGGAAGTCGCTTTTCATTATCTTGTAAGGATTCTTTTAGCTTTTGGAGTCTCCTTGCTAACTTTGCGAGCATCTGCATAGACAAATCGATATTAATCGGTCGAACATGACACCAATACCCACACATTAGGGTCAAAAGACTCGCCATTAAAAGTTTGTATACAAATTTTCCGTCGGTAATTCCAAGTTCGTTTTTCAGATTTAGCTGTAGTGTCACTTTTATTGCCATCCAAAATCCAGATCTACGGAAAGGAATCTTACAATTTTTCCACAAAACTTCATCCCTAACTTTCTTTGAAATTGCAGGGAAATCTAGACATGGAATTGACTCTTTGTTTGACAAAGATGCTGTCAACCATTCGGATACAAAAATGATTTCTGCGACATTTCGAATTTCTGTGAGTTCCTGGCCGGCTTTTCTGGATTTTGGCATGGCTAAAGGAATTTGCAAGTTATGCAGATCAATTAGTTGCTGAGCAAATTCAGTTGATTTCAACAAAGTTCTGAAAGGAACTTTGATTGATTGTTGGGGATATGAAGCGACAATATCATTTGGAGATGAAACCAAGAACTCATTTTCCATCGATGTTTTAAATGTGGATATCACTGCGTGGTTATCATGTAACGGTCTGGATATAATCATCCCGCAATTCTGAGCCCTCAGGTAGAAAGCCAGCATTTCTCCGTTTCCTAAGGACTGTATTGAGTCGGTAATTTCTTCAAGTGAATCAAGATAGGAATTCTGTTGTAATTTATTCCAATTGTCAAACAGTGAATATGTTGAGTTTGGAAGTTCAGTTTTATGTAGTTCAATAATATCTTTTGCTAAGCCCAAGAAATTTCCTTCAATCTCAAAAAGGTTCTCTTCCTCCGCTTGTGGAAGTTTTCTCGGGAGAAAGACATGATTGAGCACCGAGTAAAACATTTCCTCCTGGAATCGAAATTTGTTCGGTAAAGATGTTAGTTGAAGACACTTTAAATTTTTCCTTGTCATTTCTGTCGCTGTTACAGAATCCATTTTGACGCTTAAAAATCTAAAACATATATCAAAACATGGTATACAAAACCAGGGTTCTACATTCTGGCCTATCCTGGTGACCTAGTTCGCACGAGAAAATGGCCCTTCACCCTTGCACGAGATTTATTGCCGCCGCGGAGCGGCAATAAATCTCGACACGAAAGAAGATAAAAATGGTAGGGCGCGGCGCGGCGGCAATAAATTAAAACGAAGAACGAAAAATTGGAGGGGCGCACGAGATTTATTGCCCCCGCGCAGCGGCAGCAATTAATTGACACGAAGAAGTAAAAAAACGATAGGGCCAAAATTTTTTCGCGGTTACGCGCGAAACCCTCTCCCCGCCCCCCTCCACCCTGCACGAGGAATGATCCACGGTTCGCACGAGATTTTTTTTGGATGGCAGGTTGTAGAACCCTGTAACAAAACTTATTTTACTATTAGAAGACTGAAGATTATCGGTTTTAGCTAGCGCAACCTATGCCGTAGTATTTCTTTTGAAGGGGGCTTAACTTTTTTATCACTTTTAATTATTCAAAGCGGTTTTTAGTCACAATTGAAAGACAATTAGCACAATCTGCGCGAAATGTGCACGTGATCCCCCCTTATATACGTGCTTGTACTGTACATAACATAAATTATTTGCTTATCCGAGTGCCTACCTTATTTTAATTTTCCTAGGAAGCAAATGAAGCAATAAATGAAAAATACCAACGAAAAATCTACACTGCGAAATGTGCTATTTCCAATTTATTGTTGACCTGAAATTGCAAAATCTTCTACCAATTTTATAAAAATTTTGTGTATTTTTCTATCATTTTAAAAATACCAAAAATTAAATAATATTTTAATATTATTGATGGGTATAATGGCTAACTAGGGTACGTTTTCACTTGATAATTGATAAATAGCATCCAGTCGCCCAACCTGGCCGCATCAGATTTTAACATTATGCTTATTTCGAATGTAACCGAAATAATTTTACAATGCCACAACTTTCATAAATAAGTTACGAGTAATACTAAACTCGAGTAGGGCCGAATTTAGCCGACTGCACAATACGCCTTTCTGCATATACACTTATGTTAATACCCGGTTATTACATTAGATATACGGTTCTAACGGGTTTTCGCTGCTTACCTCCAAAAGTTGTGTAATAAACTGTCGTTATCCTGCCAGGTTTGAAAATGGGGTCCCAAATAACTCTGTGTATTATTGCAGCCTCCATCCAGGGCAGGGTTGACTGACAGCAGTGCCAACGTTTAGGTTTTTGTCCTTCTTGGTTGGTTCACTGATACGACACTTGAAAACTTGAAATTATCTACACTAAAAGTAATTTCAACACAGTCAGTACATAAGCACTAGGTACATTCACATGTATACGTATATATACTTACTTGATCAGAGGTACATGTGTACTTGGGTTGGGGAATTCGGATTTTTATATATGGGCCAATTCCCCGCCAGGGGCATTATTCCGATGTGGGTATTATTAAGATTAATATGGTAATACAAAATAATTTTTTAAAAAGTAGGTTACCAAGTCAATATTAGATTAGATGACTTTAGGTCAGGTTAGGTAACATTGGATTAGATTATTAATACTTTGGGTTAGGTCAGGTACAAGGGCGTATCCAGGTGGGGGCTTTGGGGGCTGAAGCCCCCCCCCCCC
>JABASI010003658.1:0-15899 GCA_019776505.1 Tomocerus nigrus
GAAATAATTTTAAACACGGGATTAAAAATTGGGAATAAATATTTTCTAATACACCATTTGTAAATAGATTTTCTGTATTGTGTATATATAACGTTTTAAGGTAGCTATTTATTATGTTTCAAGGGAGTATTGTCATGTAGGCTGGGTTGGCATATTGGATTCCTGAAGAAGAGGCTTCCAAATCTGTGGATCTTCTGGATTTAGAGTCCCTTTTAAACTGCTATGTAAAAGCAGTGAAGGAGATGGAAACAAATGAAGAGTTTGCAAAGAAGGCTCATGAGTGCTGCGCCTCATTGGAACGAGCTGATCCGAAAGCTGTTCAGATATGGAGCTCCATTAGAGAAAAAACTGTAAACCACTTAGGAAAATTCTGGTCACTTTTTGACATTGCATACGATGTCGTTCAGGTAATAATTTATTCCAATTGCTATTGGTTATAAATTGCCGACAATAAAAATTACTTAGTACCAGAATAATTTCTCGCTGAACCTGTATTATAATTTTAGTCTTGTTTATTTTGGGACTTCCGGTGCTTTAGCATCATGACATCGTGTTACATGGTCATATATGTCCAAGTAAACTAATGCCCAATAGTCAGTAGAGTCTCAATAGAAAATAATTCCGTAGCAGTCACCAAATTATGGATTTTTAAATGCAATTTCGTTATAATATGCAATAATTATTTTGTTTTCAATTTGGTCAATTAATGATAGTCAATACTCTCAATGTTGAAAAAATTCAGGCATTTTTTTGTGTCCTTCAATTCATTCCATTGTATTTTATGAGAAATAGTGCTTTTGATTGACGTTTGAAGTCTAAAAGAATGTGTTTTACTTTTCTATAGGGGGAATCTGAATTCACCGTTCAAAGCGATCATACCGAGAAAGTATTGAAATTGCTGAAGGACAAGGGAATTGTTGAAGCGACTGATGATGGATGCCTGTATGTCCGTCTTCCTCAACATGGAAATTCTACTAATGAAATAAAAGTTCCCATTATTAAAGCAGACGGAAGTTCGTTATATTTAACCAGAGACCTAGCATGTGCCATTAACCGGGTGGAGAAAACCAAGTAAGGAAGAATGCATATCAACCATTTTCATATTCTATAGCTGAACCGTTGTTTTGTGCCATGTATTTATCAAAGTGATTTGTCAGAGTGAGTAATTGACAAATTAAATGAGAGGCTGCCGGCTACTTTTATTAACACCAAAAATGGATTTATGTTTTTGTTTAGGCTTGATCGGATGTTATATGTTGTTGATAAGACTCAGGCTCATCATTTCATGACTTTGTTTACATTGCTGTCCAAACTGGGGTTCGATGAGTCTCAAAGCAGCCAAAATAAATGGGAGCATAAATTCCAACACGTGACGTTCGGAAAAGTGGAAGGGATGTCAACAAGATCTGGAAAATTCGTGCTACTGTCAGATATTGTTAGAGAAGGTTCATCCGTGATGGAGGAGAATCGTAGCAAGTCCTTGAATACCCGAATGAAAGGAGATGCCAACATTTCGATGCAACTGGCTCTTTCCGCTCTTATAGTTAATTCACTCAAAGTCAGAAGAAATCGAGATATTCGTTTTGATTGGAACGAAGCCTTGAAATCGACAGGGGAAACGGGGATTCGTCTTCAATACAATCATGCGAGACTATGCTCTTTGGAATCCAAACTGTCTACTCTTTTTTCGATCGATGAATCTATTCTCACTAATGAATTTGACCCAGACTACGTGATAGGAGACAGAATCGCATTAGATCTGGCTCTCCATTTGGCCAAGTAAGTTTAAAGCTTATAGTTTGTTCAAATCATATTCAGTGGTTTTGACCCTAGGCCTACAGTTTTTACCGATGATCTTATTTTTTTGTTTTAGCTTCGAGGATGCATTCTGGTCGTCATACAGCGAGCTTGAGCCATGCATTTTACTGACATACCTTTTCAAATTGTGTGACAAATCGTCTAAAGCCCTTAAAGAACTAAAAGTCAGTAATGAGCAAAACAAATCAGCTGCCATTAGTCGTTACATTCTATTTTGTTTATCCAGGAAAATATTAGCCTATGGTATGAGCGTCATAGGAATTCGCCCATTGGCCGATATGTGAAATTATGCTGTATTTTAGGCTGTTTTTGTAGCTGTCGTAGTTTTGGATAAAAAGAAAATTTTGTATACTGTAATGTCCTAATTAATACTTAAAATACTTAAGTAATAATAATAATATTTTTGAACGAGGATAATTATTACTTCAGCTCATGTTTTATTATTTTTTCGGGAGTAAGTCATTCAGTGTTTTTAAAGAAAATAATACGTGAAAAAAATCATAGCATCACAATGAGCATTTACATCCAATACATACAGGAATATCAAATGGAAAGTGTAGTAATAATCTTTCCCATCCACATTCGGATTGTTATTATAGTTGCAATAATTCAAGAAGATGCATACTGCACGAATAGAACCCTCTGGAAGATTAATATTATATCATAGTTGCTGAAAATAGTTGAAAAATGTCATTTGACAATTTTTGACAGGTTTCATAGAAATTGTGGAACATTTTTTTCTTATTGTTACTTTAAATAGCGACAATACGTGGATATTCACTTTTCACAAAATTCAATAGTCAATATAATTTTTTTAAATAAACAGTTTTCATATTTTGTGCTCATTAACTTCTCTTAAAATAGAATAGAATAAGTCATCAACATAAAAATTGCACGAATACATTACACAATGACATCTCCGAGAGTTTTGAGTTTGGCAATTTTGAAGCACGTTTATATACACCGGTACACCTGCTGCTGTTTGTAGCTTTGCTAAAACGTCAAATTACAATCAACTAACAATAAGTTTAAAACTTTGTTTGTTACGAGCTAACACTTTTCATCAACGATACTATAATCAATTACGTCCCGTCTGGCATTACATTAGAGTAACATAACTTTCTACAGCGATGTTAAAGGTAAAAAACTGAAATATTACGTAATAGTAATAGGTACAAAAAATAAAAGTATAGATCAAACGAAGGAGTGCTACTTATAGGAAACACACCTAAGAACTACCTTAAGGCTATACTAGTAAATAGTTAAGTCTTATTTTTTATTGTGAACTATATGAACTAGACTCAACTAGTTTTTTTCTATTTTGAATGGTCTAAAAGCAATGTATTCATATAAGAATGTTCTGTCAGTACTTTTACTTCTTTATGCTAATGCATAATGCTACGTAAGAGTCGAAATCGAACGGAAGAAAGCTACCTCCTACGAAATTGAATTGCAATATGGAATGCAAATTGTATATGTACCCGGAGTATACACATAACAGAAACTAGTGTACTTTGTGTGTACCTAAAATTTTCCAATAATATAATATATTATATTGTACTAGGCATAACATGTATCGTCTATAACAAAATGCAATTCAAATGAACTGCAAATATTATATAACAGCCGTGTGGCTCCATAAATCAGTCAAAATATCGACTGAATGGATACATAAAGGTTTTAGTTTACTGGCTTTTTTATAATAATGAGCTCAGCTCATTGCTTCGGTTCGTTATCGATTTCGACGGCATCTTCAAGGAGCTTAGAAGCCATTTGATCAGCATAACCACTAACTTCTTTCCCTTCAGGTTGCTTATCTCCAGTTTGCTGTTGTCCCTCCTTGTCCTTTGTCGAAATACCAACCAGGTTAAGCGATAAAGGCCTTTTTTGTTGAGAAATTCTCGAGTTTTCGTCACTCCCGCTACTATTTCCGTTTCCGTGGTTCGACTCATCGTTGTGATCACTTTTTACGCGAAGTTGGTCTATCATGGCCCTTAGATGCGTCATATCGGACGTTAAACTTTCACGGAGGTTTTGAATTTCTTTCGTACAACTGCATGTAGAAGCTGCTGCTGAAGTTGTTGTTGCAGGCTTGCAAGGTGATGATTCTTTCTGCTGGTCCAGAGCGCTGTTCAAAGACATGCTCATAACTCCTGGATCTTTTGTCGGCGAACAGTTTTGCATATATTGATTAGGTAAGCCATTTGGTACGGATTGAGTCATCAGAGACGATGAACTGGAATTTGCCAAATCTGTGGAAACGGACGATGAAAACTTCTGAACTTGACTCCATAAAGAGCGAATCGCTTCCAGCTGAAGAGAACGCAGCTTTCTCTCCGCAGAAAGAGCACCTTTTAGTCGATTTACTTCTGACTCCAAAAATCTGAGGACAAAAATGTTAAAAGTACCATTAATATTAACTCTTTTTAATTACAATACTGTCCCTAAAACTTTCTCTTTCCTCATTACAAGTGCACATGATGCTTTCACTAACTTTCACCACTTTCACCAAGGAACGTGCTCTATGAAAATAATTTTCGTCTGATAAAAGTTGTGAAGCAAAGGGAAAGAGAACGTAATGTGTAGTTAAATTAGTTTGTATATTTGCATAATGCGAAAATAAGCTATTGATAAATGATAGCACTAATGATAAATCAAGGATTATGTAACTCGTTTTTAATTCAATTAGAATCAGTTAAATAATTATCAAATCGGAAGTATAACCCCTACTGGCATAAGTCAATATTAAAATATAATTGTGATTCAATTTAAGAAATAGTGTAGGGTCCGGAAATATGACATAATAAACGTACCGAATATGATCTTCTGTTCTTGTATGTCTAATAGAATGTTTGACCCTCTCTGCCTTCATGTCAATGGTAGATGTGCTTCCATTACCATTTGTCATAACGCGTCTCTTTCTTAATTTCCACCATCGCTGAATTTTAGATGCGGCTGCTTGAGAATCTTTTCTTGTGGATTCTCTAACGGTTTCTTTCGCATTCTCAGATCCAGGTTTGCATTTCACTTCGTTTCCGTAAGTTGATGTGTGTAGGCTGTCGCCAAAATTCACCTTAGCAGTTGGACCGGACGACATTGCGAATGCATGCTCGCTAGGAGTTTGAGGTGTTTGGACTGGCAACAGTACTGGGCGAAAATCAGGACTTAAGAGATCATCCAGGACGGGCAAAAATGTACTGTTAGCTGGCAACGTCATTTTTCTCCTATTAACCAAATACTGTCATATTAATTATGCCTCTAGAAACCTTTCAATAATGATAATCGTTATATTACGTGTTTTATTTTTACCAGTATTAATACAAGTAGAAAATTAAACCATAATGTAAATGTATGCGAAACCAATTAAAAATATTTTAATACTAATATTATGTGTCCTTAATTATTTACTACGTCACACTTTGCAGTCTGCAGAGTCTGCCCAAGGTTGTGGAACTGTGTAAAAGTGTTTATAGTCGAAAATTGAATGAGAGGTTTGTATTCACGTTTTGGCAACTATTTGCATAGGCAATTGCTTTTACTTAATACTGTAGGCTTTTGCATTCTGCATATTGGTTGGTTTAAGTTGCTTACATTGGAGAAAAACTATAATTTGTTTGCAATCCAATGTAGCAGCTGCAAAAGTTAGTTTAGTCCTTGTTCCTGTCACCACGATTAAAGATTTTTTTGCTTTCGTTCGACTATACTCAGTTTGGACGATTCTACTTACTTATATGCAGACAGGATTCAGGATTATGTAAATAATAGCATTAACACGACACACACTTCACCAAATGCTTTTTCTGTATTCATAAAACATTGCCGATCCGATCAATTCATTCCCGTTTCTTCCTTTCTGAGACATACTGTTCTCACTGTTCTGTTATACTGCTATAATGCTTTTTTTTTAGTTAGTTGAGGTCACGGAATTTGATCTATACAGGAGTACTGACTCGATAAGTTATGAATGAAATATCTTAAATATTAAATACAAGTACTTGGACTTTTGCAGAGCAGAACTGATGTTGTTGCTGATACTTGCTATTGCTGATTTTTTCAGTAAAGATGTTGGGATTTCTTGTGCTAAAATACTTATAGCATAATACACGTCTAAGTAGGTATACACTACACAATACACGTCAAAGTTGGTATGCCACAAACCCATAAGGCACTATATAGGTAACGGCATTATTACACAAATTATTATATCCCACAGATCGAAAGCTCAAGTTTAGAATGCTAAATAAGTCTACTAACTCTACTACTACGCAAATTAAATGTGAATTAATTAAATGCGTGTGACTAGTGAGTGAGTACAAAGTACACGAACCCAACTGTTTATTATTATACTGATTCCCGTCTTTCCAGTCAACTCGGCGACTGAGCTGAGCTACTGAACTACAATGCAAATACACCAATACATTTTTGACTTGTAAGAGGCAAGTCGTCACTTACAAGGCTTCTATATTACAAATATCCCGTGTCTGTCTGTAGGCAAAAGAGGTAGTATATTATCCATCATGTAAATACATACTAGACAAGACAGAACTGTTTATTCAGCCAAGTAAAACGTAAAACAGCTATAACAATTGCGAGTCAGTAAGATATGTAAACTTGCAATAATAATTAATTGCTCCTTTGCCACTGAAATCACGATGTCATGTTGTGATTTTTGTGCATGCAAAGAGAAAGTAAAACTGTGCATTTGTACATAATATGTAATGTAGGTACCTCTAAATTGCATGGTAGCATGGTTTGCATATTGCACGGTATTTCGTTCGGTTCATTGCTGAACATGCATACTTTCGACTTTCTCTTCGCTTACAGTCTCTCAGTCTACACTGCTACATTACTCTCTCTAGGCTACTCAGAGAACTTTATCATTTGTACTAGTACTCTTCGTCAGAACCAAATGTACTTCCCAATTAACTAACTACCGGACCGGATGCACAACTCCCTGCACAGGTCGGTATGCCTATATCAATTCAATATATTCACAAGGAACTTTTATGTAGCAGATAGATAGTGTGGTTAAATATGAAAAAATATCTTTGCATTTTTATAAAAAATTTAAATAGCATACAAAAATGGACAAAGAAAAGAAAGAACAACCATACGGCACAAGACTCTGAAAAACGGAACAATGAAAACATTTGCATGCTGAATAAAGTGCCTAGCCCTAGCCTAAAAATGCTAATAAACTTAAATAAAGCTAAAGTTAGCAAGTTACTCTACTTCTAACTCTGTATTACATTATGGCTTCTTCTCTTTTGCAAGTCGACTCTCAGTTCTCAATCCACGACCACGCAGCGTTGTCCTGTATTGTAGTATATAAGCGAACAGGAACATGTAGTATACGAAACATTCATATCTAAAGTTCTCTATTCTCTATCCTATCCTTACAAAGCTGCAGTATAATTACAACTCTCGCACTCTTTAATTAAAAAGCTTTTACTATTTGCTTTAATTTTCTTACATCTGCTTTTGGTACTGTAGATTATAGGCTAAACACATACATGACTACATGGCATAGTAGGTATAGTCATGTAATCCAATCAATACTATTCAAAGTGAAGTTCCTAGAGCGTGAAAGTGAATTTGGTCAAAATTATAACGATTGTGAATGACGAATGCCAACCGAACTCATTCCTCGAAATCATTGGATCAGGAATAGAAACCAAATAAAAGCACAGAGTCGGACAGTCGAATCTCCCTTCTATAACTTACTTATGCTACACTACTAACTAAGTACTACCCTAACATTTCTAATTTTCTATCAGATGTGTGTTGTTAATAATAAAATGCTAAATTATATTATCATACTACAACTTTTGTGACATGGGCATGACACTAACATTTTACATATGCTTACACGCCTACGCCTATTGACGCCTACGAGAGTATACATTATGCAATCCACACCATAATAATAATAAAATTTTGTCTTTGTCTCCTATTCCCCCTTTCTATGGGAAAACAAACAGACATGAATATTTAAAATTCTTCGCTTCGCTAACATCTAGGTAGGTAGGTAAGTAGGTATCCATAATAAAATAATTCGAATTGTTACGTTTACTTTTGACATCATTAGTATTAGTTACTTTAGTATATCAAGAAAAGAATTGTTGGCATTCGTTTCTTTTAATACATACATGTACGAACAAAAATGAACAGCCTATGATCATTTTTGATAGCGTCTTCCAATCCAATTCTTCCATTCCATATTACCTATATTATATTATAATATCCCACTTTTCTTCGTCCCTCCCACACCTGACACCGGTATCCCGAGTGATTCCTTCCCCGAAAGGTAACTAGTCAATTGTTGGCAGTTGGCTGATTTTGGGATTTCATGCAAACATTTCAAAAGTGAGTCTGTCTGTACTCTGTACGGAGATATCCGAACNAGATATCCGAACTTTAGAAGCAAAAAAGGATACTAAGACTAACTTACGATTATTATTATTAGTATTTGAAATATTTCTGTATTAATGTGGCCATGGGCATTGCGCACAATGACATGTCCATAACCCTTTACTGAAATAAAGTACAGTACGAATCTATTGTATAATGCATAATGAGTACGAGCGTAGGTATAGCACTTTCTCTTTTCCTATGTCGTTTTTTCCTATAATGTGTATGTTTTAATTAACCGAGTTTTAAATAGCTTACCTACGTCACTTCACTATCGTCGTGCCAGATAGAATCTATAAACATCTATTGAATGTTGGTGGTGGTGGTTGTAAAAATTGGGATATTATGTGACTCGGTTTCTCAATCAACACGTACAACGTATTATGCAAATGCAGGTAACGGTTTGCGGAGAAAATCTGTCATCTGTCTGTGGATTACTTCTGCTGACTGTCCTCCAATTTTAGTCTTCAGTTTGATTTTCCTTCAGTGCTACTCACGTTTGTTTAGGTGTCATGTCACCGTTCCGGATTATAGCGTCTGTAGGCCTAAAAAATTCCCATTCTACATGCATTTAAAGTTTTCAGATTAAATTTTAATAAATTGATAAATTGCATGTAAGTCTAAAAATAATCTTTAAGAGCTACTTCTCTGTTCTTCGTTTTACTGCACTCTGCAGCTTGAGCTTATTAAAATCCCAAATGTTAACTGTCAAATCAACTTTATTTACAGCATATAGCTGATAGCACAAAAGGAGGAATGTCAGTAAGTCTGTATGAATTTGAATATCGAATTGCTGACTGTCCCTATTGAAAGGGTGAAATGAAAGGATCTGTTTTGTTTTATTACTGACTTGCCTATTTGTGATTTAAAGTGTGGTTGATTGACAGTTAAAATTCGGATATTTCGTTACGTCATATGTAGCGATCGCTAAGGCAGTTGTTTTGTGTTTCAGCTTAATCTAATCCCCCAATGGCATTTATGTATGTTTAAGATGGTGTAAGTATAAAAGATTTTCTTGAAGTTTACTTACAACTTTCGATTTACAGAAGACAGGGTTGTGATTTGTGATGTGAAGACTAAAAGGTTTGTGATAGTCGGAGTCGGAAGTCCTACGAACAAACGAAGTATTTCGAAGAAGAAAGAAATATAACCCTGGATGCTGTTGGAATGGTGGATGGAGGGGTATTAAAGACAAAAGAGGTCAAAGCTCAACTCATACTTCAAAAAACTTGCTGGAAATAATAATAATGAATATTGGTTGTTGGTGGACAGAGTATTGTCAACATTTGAGGTACGTTAATTTCGTGGGATGTATTCCTTTGAAACCAGCGGGAACAGGAAATTCATCTCCTGGATTGCGCCAAATTCGACTGCAATAAATTTATTGAAATAATAATATTGCTGCAAGACGCTTTTTCGTGAATGTATATGCCGATATCGAAGGAAAAAAGTTTCAAATTAATTTCCAGCCCACTTAGTTCCCAAATTAAAGCGTGGAATGTTTAGGAGTAGGAGCATATCACATCACATACCGTCATAATTTCACATGCAACCTTTAGAGAACAGGTATTGTTTTCATTGACTAAGCTGCCTTAGTTTTAATGTTTTTAATGATTTCAACTTTTAGGAGCCTATATAGATGAGACACGTTCAGGAAACACATATTTTTCCATATTTTTGAATTCTTTTTTATTTTATTTTAAAATATAAATACATTTATGGGACAAGGACTACGACTAATTAACGCTGTTCAATTCTTTACAGTTATAATAATAATACAATTTCAAATTTAAGCCAATTCTGGACTGGACACTTACCGTGCCGACGAAATAAATAGTTTCGAAGACATAGCATATGGTGTAGCAGGCAGCCTTAGCGATGTCAAATAAATCTGATGACGACTTTCCAGTAAACTTCGAAGGTATTGTCCCTCGAGAGGAAGAAGATAAAGAAAAAGGAAGTAAAACATCAAAAGATATTCTTAATGAACTTTTCAGTACCTTCAATACATCTTTCGACGAATCGAAGAAGAAGAAAAAGAAAAAATCCAAGAAATCCAAGTCATCTAAGAAGAGGGATAGCAGTAATTCTGGTGCTTCTGACAGCGACACAGGAAAAAGAAAAAAGCATAAAGGTAAGAAAGAAGGGTCTGTAGAAAAACGTAAAAAATCAAAGGTAAAGACCGTAAAGAGTGAGGCCAGTGCTGACAATGATTCATCGAAGAAGAAAATTAAACGTTTAGACCCTCAAGCAAAGGCAAGTTTTATTGCTAAAAAGAAAGCCAAGGAGAAAATTAGCGTTAAGCCTAAAGTTGATGTTGAGGAGGGTGAAATTTTAGAAGATGAAGATAGCAAAAAGGAAAAGCGCAAGCATAAAACAAAGAAAAGGACAAGTCGACGCAGTAAATCTCCTGACGTGTTTCGCAGCAGTCACAAACGATACAAACTGGATGAAGACGAATTGTTGCTTTTGGGCTATAAACCAGACGAAATCAGGCAAGATCATATGCTGACACCTCCTCGAGAAAAGCACCATCGAAGAAAAAGTGACGGTTCGGATCACTATCGTAGCAGTAGTAAATCATCAGGAAGGCGAGATTCTTCTGAGGCCACCATTCGAGTTGCACCTCCAAGAAATAATAGTCCGACACCTTCGACATCACACTACTCTAGTTCTGGTAGAAGCTCATCTTATTATCAAACCTCGTGGCAGAAAGAACAAGAAAAGTATCATTACGGAAATACAAGTCATACTTACAACGAGAGCAGAAGCCGCCGAAGAGATGATGATCAGTATTATAATACCGAGGATAGAAGGTATGCTGGAGGGATGCGAGGCTTTGGGTACACCGGAAGAACTTACTATGATGAACCTGTTGAAGAGGAAAGAGAAAGATACAGTAGAAGGTCTTACAGGTCAAGATCAAGGTAAATATGGGATTCTCTCTTTAAGGGGTGCCTCAGTTGACCGCACAATATTGAATTTTTGACATTTCCATTGCATTGTAAAGAAGACCCTTTTTTCAAATCGCATATCTCCTCTTAAACGGGTTATCGTAACGAAAATATGAATTTCACAAAATGTTCATAAAGGAAATGTCAAAAATTAAAATGTTGGGCCGTCATTTGAGGCACTCCTTAATATTTTACTAATTTGATCAAATCCTTTATTTATGAAACTTACCTTAGTAGGTATATCTTATTGTTTGATCTTAGCAATAACAATCAATCTTATAATAATAATGTGCTTAAACTCTTGCGGTTCACCTTAAAATTGAGATTATTTAACCTTTTGAAATTCTTGTAAGAACTTCATGCTTTTTTAATTGGCAGCAATCGTAATTTTATGTTTTTGTGCTTAGGTCCAGGTCAAGATCTAGGTCTAGGTCGAGGTCAAGGTCGAGATCGCGACATCCTGACGACATAATCGATAAGACGAAGCTACTCCAAATTGCACGTCGAAATGCCACAAAATTAATGAGGAGCGGGGTTCTCCCGACGGACATATTCTCCAGGGATCAGATTGTAGCAATTAAGGCAGGTGGTAAAAGTGTTGAAGAACTTACAGAGTATTGTCGCCGATTAGCAAAGAAGGATGCTCGTGGAGACGCTTACGACCGAATGTCTGACGATTCCGGAGCCAGCGATGGAGAGCAGCCCTCTCACTTTATACATCATCCTTTCATGGTCAAAGAAAGACCAATGCCACAAATCACACTTAATATTCGTAACGCTATTCCTCTCCCAGTTCGAACTCCGCAAGAACTTGCTATCGAAAACGCGAAGCTAAAAGTACAGTTCCCCGTTTCAAGTGGCACACAGCACAGGTTTAAGGAGTTGGAATGGAAGCCAGTTGACAAGGATGATGAAGAACAGAAAAAAGATGAGAATACTAGGTAATTAGTAATTGCGACTAGAATTGATGAATAACGATTTTTTTAAAAAAAGAATTGGAAGTGTCCATTTTTTGAAACTGCTATATTCTTGCAAATAGTTTGGTGCCGTTGTCTGGTCCTAAAGTCAATGCTGTTGCTCCGATGCCGAAAGAGGACAGTTCTGTGGAAAATTCATCCGAATTATTGGCAATAACAGAGGGACCAGCACCTGATCCAGGTGCTAACGCTCCACAGGACACGGGTATCAAACACGATCCTCCTCCACCTCCTAGTGTTGACATCAGTGCCGTTATTTCAATGCGTCTCCGAGCTATGAGAAAATTACAGGAAACCCCAGAACACGAAGAAGCTAAGGCCCAATTAGAAGAAGCGTCAAAAATGGTTAGTGATTTGCTGTCTATTGCTGGGTTATTATTTCATAAGTTTGTATTAAGTGACCACTTTAGAAAGTAGGGGAATTATATTGACATAATATTATATACGTTTTAGATGAAAGATTGGGCCGTTGCAAAAGCATTGGAACCGAAATTTTTGTCTCAATCGGAGTTAACATCTAGAACATGAAGAAGCTAAGGCCCAATTAGAAGAAGCGTCAAAAATGGTTAGTGATTTGCTGTCTATTGCTGAGCTATTATTTTATAAGTTTGTATTAAGTGACCACTTTGGAAAATAGGGGAATTATATTGACATAATATTATACACGTTTTAGATGAAAGATTGGGCCGTTGCAAAAGCATTGGAACCGAAATTTTTGTCTCAATCGGAGTTAACATCTGGACCTCAGGCATGGGTGAAAAAAGATCAGTTGAAAACAGCCAAGGAAGTAGATAGTGGGATGGGTATGCATCTTTTGCAGAAAATGGGTTGGAGGCCAGGAGAAGGTCTAGGGAAAAATAAGGAAGGGAGTACTGTGCCATTATCATTAGAAATTAAAATGGATAAAAAGGGGTTGACGGCTTCTGCAGATTTAAGAAAAGGACCATCTTTGCCAAATATATTTGACCTTAGTGGTAAGTTACAATTTATTATAAATACTAGAATTCGTAAAATTAACTTTCTGAAGCCAATATCAGCTTATTTGTAATAGGTAAGCATCCTGTGTCCGCAGTAATGGAATTATGTGTAAAAAGAAGGTGGGGTCCTCCTTCGTTTGATCTATGCTTTGAGCATGGTCCTCCCCATCAGAAACAATTTGTGTATAAGGTGACGGTGAATGGTGTAGAGTATCAGCCCTGTGTAGCTACAAACAATAAAAAGCTGGCGAAAGCAAACGCTGCAGCGTTTTGTCTACAAAGTCTTGGTTTACTACCCACTGCAACAGCGCCTACGTCTTCAGAGACACTTCAAACAGTTCCTGACAATGCACCCCCTCCGCCGCCGCCACCACACCCCAAAAACGACTCAGCTAATTTTGTTATGCCTGTGGCCCCCGCTCCAAGAGCGAGCTCTCATTTTCTACAGACGGTTCCTTATAAGTGATCGAACATGTATATGCAAAGAAACAGTGTTTTAAGAGATATGAGACTACTAGACAATTTTTGGTATGATGCAAAAAGAAAAAATGCAGTTATATATGTCTCTATTATATAAAACAAGATGATAATGTTTTTATATAGGTATTAATCATTAGTTATTGCATGCTTTACTTACTGAACGCTGGTAAATTTGTAAATCATAGATTATTCTTTATTGATTCTTGATAATGTGCTAAGGGAAATATTTGCCCACAATATCGAAACACGTAAAAGTGGAAAGTTTCTTCGAAGCGAAAGGTAAATAAACTATCACATAATATAAAGGTTTTATTTGAAAATGGTTGTCTGTATTATATTTTGTTGCGGTGTGCTGCGAATGGCCATTGTGAGCTCGTTTCAGTTTGATTTTTCGTGAAGCTTTTCAATTTCAACGGACAGCTCTCTGAGACCTGCGACCAATTTGTTTTGATCTGCTTCGGACATCCAGTTTTGATTGGAGGAGTCTACTTGTCCCTGCTACGTCAAACACAAAATTACTATCTTTAATTTTGACAAAGATGCATTTATATAAACTGTAAAGTACCACAGAACACTTTTAATACTTCTTATCTAGTAAATGTACGAATGGTTATTACGGGGCTAAGATTGTACTCTGGCTGGATATAAAAATTGTAACGCGAGTACTTTTTTATTAATATTAAGTTACATGTAGGTGGAAAATAATGTAAATAGATATAGGCAAGCTATTTGCATATTCTGCAATACACAAAGAATTGTCATGCATGCTTATAGCTAATTATTACTTTATTATAAACACATTCTAGTTCGCTTTTCTGCATGTAATAATTGAAAGAATAATTATATATAATATATATTATATTAATTATATCATGTAGACGTATAGATTATAATAGACAAATAGATGTTCCCAATAAAATCTTCTAAGCCATAAATTCTGAAAGTACTAAGGTTTTTGTAACTTAAAAATGCTGCTCATATCTCGACACTTAGCTGTTATAACGTTGTATCTAATTTATTACTTCTACATAACTCATTGATAATAGGGCATATTAGCTAGCACAATTGAGTAATTTTTGAAATAAGGTAGAAACAAGTGCATACTTTTGAGGACCCGAGGTCGAAATGAAGTCTGGCAAGTCGCTCTTGTTTGGCTCGTATCGCTTCCATCGTTTCCAATGAGCGTCCACGTCCTAAATGACATTCACATTGACATTTTTAAAATTCTGGACATACTAAGAAATCATTCATTTGTAAAATCAGAAAATCAATACAAAACGACATGCTAAACGGTTGACAAGTTGAGAACCACCTCCCCTTTCCTATCATATTGCAAAAGAGACTTTTGCCAACACAAAAATAAACTTTATTACTCACATTATGCAATTCTTTGATTTTATTATTCGTTATTGTACATCAGGTTGTACTTTAGTTTGTGGCTGATTAAATTAATCTTGGATTTATGTAATTTGCATCATTTGAATGGAAAAATGAATACGCTGAGGCTGACCATGGCAGAAAGAACAGAGATAGTCGAATTGTATGAATAACTATACTTAAAACAAGTGGCTGTAGGATTTTGGAGGAGGGTGAAAGGTTGGGTGAAAGCCACTTATTTACGATGTATTGTAGCAAAAGAGAGCTTCCTCAGCTTGTCAAATTGTACTCTATCCATACAAAATCTTTACGGTCAACCTTTTCAAAATGTTTTGTTATGTATAACTATCTACGAATTAAGTCACATTTACCAAAAGCACTCAAATCACCACAATGGAAGGATGTCAGAAGGGACAGAAGTGACGTTTCCATATTTTTGACTTCTGAAATTGCTGAGAGAAAAGAATGACCCGGGGGGTGATCACTCTGACCAGACATTTCTTGTAATCTTCAGTTGGAGAATCAGTGCAGAGGATAACCTAAAAATATTGAATATCGTTAAATAAAATACTAATGCAACATTTGTTAACGAAAGGTTAACAGAAAATGTATCAATATTTTAGTGTGTGTACGCCAGTTAAATAGTAAAAGGATGTCTGTTTCTCTTTGTCTAACACTTTCACCTTACACTCCATAGAAAGCCTAGAGCCTCCATAGAAAATCCAGGAACATAGTTAGTGCGTGTTGATTGTTGATGAGAATAATTATTATTAGAAGGAAGTGCTACTGAAAGCCCAGTGAAAGTCCAGTGAAAACATTACGTGAAGATGGCGCATGGAAAGCCATATCATTACAATAATATTATTATTATATATTATATGATATAATGCATAATGCATAATGTG
>JABASI010003659.1:0-15898 GCA_019776505.1 Tomocerus nigrus
TACTGGCGAACCTTGTGGGAGAAAAGAAATTAGTCAAGACTAGCGTCTAGTCGCTCCCGATCCAAGTCTCCTCCCGTCAAGGCGCAATTCGGACAAAAATTAAACTTTTTCGAATATAAATAATAGGAATTTCTAAGCTATTTGCACTATTATTTAATGGCAAATATAATATTATTGTTCTGATATAAGTTAATACTTTGTACCTGATGCATTTGTAAATTCTTAAAATCATATTTATCTATTGACAGTGTGACAATGTCCAATTTTGACTTCACTCTTTATTGAACTCTTTATTGTAGGTATGTAAGAATTACTGAATTAGGTTAAGTGAAAATCGTGAAAATCTGAATGTGAAAATCATCCCATTCGATTCGCCACCGTACCTAAAACAGGTATTACCTAATTTCCCCCTAATGGGTGGACGTCCTCATCAGTCAAAAAATGACCACCCCACCCCCAATTGACTCCAAATTAAGAGTGCAAATGTGCAATAAAATATTTTGATGTGTTTTGCACAAAATTGTGAAAAACGTTTTTTTAGCTCCACTAACCGATTCTTACTCCTTTTCAATCTCAAAGTCTTGCCAATTTAAACGTAAACAATGTTTTGCTTTTGATTTACTAAATAATTTGTAGAATAAGATGAGTGGTATAAAGTTTTATGCTGAGCAATACTTTACGTTGAGGTACGTTATGTTGATATGGCATGTATTTTTGATAGCAGAAATGAAAAGTTCGTGCTTGAGTCCAGCTACGTCTCCCTTAAAGCCAAGGTATGGGGATAGGTTCATACCAACCAGGGCAGGGAATACGTGGCATCTTACATATCCAACGTCTCCCAGTACACTTGTTTCGGTAATTATACTTCCTTGTTTATATTAGAAAGAAATGTATGCAAAATCTAAACGAACTAAACTGCTGAATTTGCAGGATGTCGGGCGGCCATTAACACCCTACAAAAAGACACGGGACAACGCTGAAAACAATAAGGACGGATCCGTCGTCTATTCCTGTTTACTTAAGAACGAAGTTTTAGGATATCAGTATGAGGACAACAAAGATATTAATCCAGCAGAGAGGAAACTCACTCCAAACAGAAAACTATTTCATGTGAGTCAGGATTAATTATTGGTTGTAGTTCCAATCAATTAGCCTCAGTACCGAGTACAACTAAGTATTTCATTTCGCAAATTAAATTTTATGACTGCTTCTATTTTAGTACGATGCTTCAGAGAGATCGGTGGTAATGAACGAGCCATGGTCCCCTTATTCCCTCTCTCCTATAAGTAACAAATCAGAAAAACTTTTGCGATCTCCCAAAAAGCCTACAAGGAGAATATCAAAAGTTCCATTTAAAGTATGCAACCTTCAACTTTATTTGTGAAATGTGAAAAGTGCGTTTGGATATTAATTAATCAAATCATGTCGTTTAGGTATTGGATGCTCCTGAGCTTCAAGACGATTTTTATCTCAATTTGGTAGATTGGTCTTCACAGAATGTTCTTAGTGTTGGCCTAGGTACGTGCGTGTATTTATGGTCTGCCTGCACATCGCAAGTCACGAGGTTGTGTGATCTAGCACAAACTGACGATACTGTCACATCTGTTGCCTGGAACGAAAGGGTAACCATATATATAAATCTCTAGTTAAATTTCATGCATGTTGTAATTTACTTACTAGAAACCCAATCATGCAGACAATAGATATTATGTCCCTTAATCCCAATCTAGTAGTACCGCTGTGACGCTTCTTGTAATCCAAACGAAATGATTCAGATCATTCGTTTTTGAATAATATGAACTGAGCCCTAAAGAATGCCAATCTTTTGTTCATCGAAATGTAAACTCAATTCTTCTAGTATAGAGATCAAGTACTACCCTATTCGACGCGGAATTTAATTGTCGTTGTAACAAAAAAAGATTCACAACTCTGCTAATTGTAGTTCAAAAATGAGAAATAAAAATTCGAAGGAACTCGCGAAGCGGATTTTCCACTGCCATGTAAATGTGATTTTCCAAGGCAGGGAAAAATTAATTTCGCATTTTAAAGCAAAAGCGTTTACTTAAAAACAATAACTGCATTCTTGTAGAGGTTAGGAGAGGAAAAATCCATAATGCACTATCCCCTAGTCATCTAGTCGTGTCGGGGGCGAAAATTTATATAAAAACGTTGAGAATGTCCACATAAATTTTTGAAAGCAAGTTTCTGCCACAAAGTTAGGTATATCGCTCAACTATGCATATCACTGTAAAGCTATCAAAAGGTTGATTTAAAAAAAGAAGGTCGTCACCGCTCCAAAGTCAAATTGGGGGCAAATGACAAGAGCTAAAACAATATGTCAGTAAAATGTTGAAAAAAGTGCAGTTGCCATTTAGGGCGATTTTTTGATGCTGCATAATAGTCAGAGTAATGCGCCTAGCGTCTCAAAATTACGTCCCATTGAGCGCCTAGATGTTTTTAAGCTATGAGGAAGAAACCAGTAAAAAAGAATTGAAAAATTTTGGAAATAATTACAAAATAGTAAGGTTAGTTTCAAAAACCAGTGGAATCGTATTTTTGGAACACGTTCGGCAGAAAATTCGCAGCACAGAAAGACACGGTGTTTATGGTCCATTAAAGTCCAAAAATTGAACGTTGAAAAATGTAGCTACGTTGCATAAAAATTACGGAATGACACCTCAATAAATAAAATTTTGTAGTAATTTTGAAATTTTTGTCATTGTTTAGGACTCAGTTCATATAATTAGATTCCCCAGTTTTAAAAACTCAAGTTGCTATAATTACTACTATTGCTGTGTCTTTCTACTCTTAGGGGAATTTCAAATAACTGTTTAAACTTTTAGGGAAGTCTAGTGGCAGTGGGGACCCAAGCTGGACTTGTTCAAGTTTGGGATGCAGCAGCCGGGAAGCAGGTTTCTACACTTCATGGGCATACAGCAAGAGTTGGTGCCATTGCCTGGAACGGTGACCTTTTGTCAAGTGGTTCACGGGATAGGTTTATAAATCAAAAGGATATTCGAGCTCCTCCCACAATCACAGAAAGGCAATTAGTTGGACATCGCCAAGAGGTATTTAAAAAATGAACCTAATTTGATGGAAAAGCTCCTGCTTTATGAATCCAATTTCAGATTATTTGCAAATGACTTATTATTATTATTTCGAATGTGTATTTCAGGTTTGTGGATTGAAATGGTCGCCAGATAATCAGTACTTAGCATCTGGAGGTAATGACAATCGGCTATACGTTTGGAATTTACATGCTACAACCCCTATACAAAGCTATACCGAACATCTAGCTGCTGTCAAAGGTAATTTGGACATATAACAGTAGTATTTTAATTAAATTTTCTATTAATGGCGTATTTTTAAGCATTCTTATTTTAAAATTTTGCAAAAGTAATTCCAAAATAAATGGCTTGTAAACCATTTCAATCATTGATTTAAAATTAATGAGAGTTCTAAGTCATGATACCAGAGCTTACTGTGTATTACCATCAGCTTCAGTATTGAACATAAAACATACCTAACTAAATTGTTTTAATGTATATCAATACGGTTAATTAAGCTAGTGCAGTGACTCCAAATTTTTTAATTAAATATTCTCCCTTCTTTACTGAATCCAACAGCGATAGCCTGGTCTCCTCATCATCACGGACTACTGGCTAGTGGAGGAGGAACTGCGGATAGATGTATTCGTTTCTGGAATACCTTAACAGGACAACCAATGCAATGTATAGACACCGGCTCGCAAGTGTGTAATTTAGCCTGGTCAAAACATTCGTCTGAGTTGGTAAGAGTTATGATTGATCACATTTAAGTTGTATAAAAACCTTTAAAAAACTTGCAATCTATTCTAAAAATGATTTTCATTGTAAATGTTATAGGTGAGTACACACGGATACTCTCAAAACCAAATTTTAGTATGGAAATATCCCTCTCTACAGCAGGTAGCTAAATTAACAGGGCATTCGTATCGCGTACTGTATCTAGCTATGTCCCCTGATGGAGAAGCAATCGTGACGGGAGCTGGGGACGAAACATTAAGGTTTTGGAACGTTTTTAGTAAAAATAGGTCCCAAAAGGAAAACAAGTCTTCTTTGAATCTATATAATAGGATTCGCTAAAATTAATTAATTTTTAATGAGTAGGTACCCTACATGTGTTATTTCTTATTATTATGTGTGTGGGTATATTATTTAACTAGCTGCGTTTCTGTTATGTTCGTGTGTCTCATTTCTAGTAGTGACTAATTGAGCACGGGATTTTTTTTTCGCTTATTCCGTTATAATAGCACTACTTATTAGTCTAAAAAAGTGTTAAATATATTCTATATTACTAGCTCGAATTGCAAAATTTCGCATTAGTGTTAAAGTCAAATGGATAATTTAAAAATTCGTCGAACACAGGCTGCTTTTTGTTTAATGTTTTCGTTATTACCTTGTTATGTCCAATGTACGTATAACTGCTACAACCAATTTGTAGGAGAAGCTCCTGCGGATGTTTCGAAATTAACGTCTTGTGGTATGTTATGTCTATCTATGTTTTTCGCGTGTGATTATGTAGATGCTCGGAATATATATTATCTATGTAACCAATTAAAGTTACAGTTTCCTCATCCATTATTAATTCCATGTGTTAATGATATATTTTATATTGCGTGAGTGTAGTGTTAGTGTGTCATATTATCCAATAGTTGTGTATAATGCATATATTCAGTTCTGCAACAATCAATATTTTTTTCATATTGGTAGGTATATAGTTAATTTTAGTTTTACAAATATATTTATTTAAAATTATCAACCGTTATTGTTTTCATTATAAAGGGTTTGTTGGTGTTTGGTGATTTACGGCAGAGAATTAATGGTGTGTCCAAAGTATTATATAAGATAACATACAGGGTCGTCAGAAACAAACGATCCCTCTCCACGGACCCCCACAAAGTACGTACAGCGTAGCGCTTTATATTTGTTAGACAAGCATTTAAATACTAATTTTGAGCCTAATGACATCGTCCGCGGACTGCAGAAAATCTAAAAAAAAATCTAAAAACTGAAATTTGGTTGAAATATACTGGGGTGTTTATTTTACTGATTTTGTGGGTGATCCCTAACATCCAAAACCAAAATTTCCAGTTTTATTTTGCAAAAACGTTTTTTTGATTCGTTCCTGCACCCGATATCCTGTTATTAGACTGAAAGTTGTATTCGCACGCTCTGAAAACAAATGTGGAGGGCTGCCCTGCATATACACTGTGGGGGTCTGTGGATGGATATATCATTTATTTTTGACTATTCTGTACATGTACGTAGTCTAGAAAATGTTGCATTATTCCCTCAGTGGAGAACTATAAAAAATGGAGAATTAAAAACTATAATGTAAATCGCACCGTTTGAAACCAACTGTGTAACGTTTATCGTATTATATTTTTCAAGAATATTATTCAAAATCGCTGTGTCTGCTTCTTATTAAACTTCTTTATTCATGGCTAGTGTTATAATCTTCCACTAGTACTTTGGTAGTAAAGTTGTAGTTTTTAAAGCAATTAGTCAGTAGATATCAGACAAGCCATCCGTTTTTTTAAGGGCAGGGTACTGGTTGTGAAAACACATACCTAATACCTACTGCCAAGTACGGCGTCGTAACTAAAATAATGTAAGTAAGTAATATCAGCAAATAAAAAGTTGTTATATTTTGCATTGACATTTTCATCCCCTCACAGAGTTCTCTCAAGTCGTAGTTGATTTAAAAAACGCTGTATGATCGACAGAAAAGGCGAAAGTGGTATTTAAGTGATTTAAATTCCTTGTTTCTACCATGGTATATTATGCTCATTATTATTTCCAGTACAAAATACAAACCTAGGTAGGTATGCTATAAAAATGTAATTAGCGTGCTATAAGCATTGTCGTTGAAGAATACATATGAGAAATACACATCTAATATAATATTCAAGAAATTAATTTTAGATCTTTTCCTTTACCCATATTGTAATTATTTGGTGATTTTTCTTCAGCCAGTATGCTTGGAATAAAAATGATGAAAGTTTAAGATATTATTAGCGATTTAAAGGGTTTTTCATGTACAAAACTGAAGGATAGATAAATAAATAAATGATAGTGTTGTAATTATGGAAATTGTATATTTGTGGTTGTTAATATAATGCATAAAGGGCATTACATATGAACATTGTCAATAAACTGATGTCTCCTAATAGTTTTAATTTTATCATGATATCTTAAAATTCCCTTTCGTAGATATATGATTATTTTCACTGAGAAAGAAATATTTAAATCCAGCCTTTGATAAACCAGGGACTTTGACTCTGGCAACCAATTTTGATCCAATGAAGATAAATTTCAAAATTCTGTTCACAAAAATTAAAATTTTGGAATATTTCTAGTTTCCCCAAATATTATAACTGTTAGCAGACATTAACTTATTAGTTGACAGTCACGTTATACATAAATTAGGTCTTTTAATTGGGTTATATGTTATACTAATCAAACAGTATGAGCTAAATTAACGGAAAATATGGGGATGAGGTATAAGCCGCAAGGCTAAATACTAATTTTGTGGTTATTGATTATAAATATATATATATATAATAAATATCTGTGTGTGATGTACAGTTAGCTTATATATTAATCGCAATAAATATATCGAAAACGAATGAAATATATTGGAATTCTTAATGACTAGGTATTTATTTAAAAAGTCAAAGCAGTGTAGACTGTGGACGATCGACTATAGACCGGTATTACTTAGTAACACTATTAATAACGTTGGGCGAAATGCTTTTAAAATTTGTTGGATTTAATGATATGGATGTTCGCATTTAAATTCACCAATTTTCCAATTTGGTAATCGCTCTCAAATGGTTTATTATAATTTATAATATTTATTACGATAAATGGTCTACAAAATATAATTCACAGAAGAAACGTATAAGAAAAGAATGTGTTCTAATGGCAGCTGTCCCTCCTTATAATTATGGTTTTACAATTCCTCGCATAACTCTGAAAGCTTCAATTTTACTTTAGCTTCATATTCTTCACTAAACAGAGACAGGACGGTGACAACTGACAAAAAGTTTTGTATACTTACTTGGCTTGACTACAATTTACGTATTGAACTATACATAAAGATATTGCATTTGAATGACATGGACACAAAGGACACATAAGAATTTTATATTTACAACATTATGTATTTGTACATTGACCTTTTAAACGATTGTCTAAATTATATAGACACAGTACGACACGACATGGACAGCAATGGTAGTACAACACTTCTTACACATCTACTCTTCATTACAATACTTATTACTAGATTACTACCACATCAATAATGTATCTCTGATTTATGGAGAATATACAGTACAGAGAGAAGCAAGATACAAACACTTAGCTACGTAGACGCTCATACGAATTTCAACGATAAAAGACCATGAAGTTTAGCATTGCTTAATTCATATTGATTTGCTCCTGTTTTGTATTTCTCATTAGGCCTAAAACAGTGAATGGCGACTTTACATTTTTTGTTTTAATGTCAGAAGAAAATAGGGTCTGGATGGTCGACAAAAAAGTCTTCAAATGAAAATCAAGTGAGAAATCATCGATAACTCCTAAAGAAATGTTACTTGAATTATGCCAAAGTTTAATTTGGTAAATGAGAAATTCCAATAACTTTAATATCTAATTCCTGCTTACTTTAACATTTGAACACTTTTCTGAAGATATTTCCAGGAAGATTTTCACATCTTACATTTTACAATCTCCAAAAAATATAAAGCTGCGCGTTCGAGATAATAATATCACAAAGGAACAACCTACTTGAACACGATTTCACGATACTTCGTCACACTAATACATACGGTACCTACTATTAAGTAATCGTAGCAATATGTATTTCCTATTGTTTCAATCTTATAATTTAAAATACTTTTTAAAGACTGAGACAGTAATATGTTACGGACTATAAATTATAAGTAAAACAAAATTACTTTGAATTTGTGAAAACCAAAACAAAAATTACAATATCGTTGAATACTGCCTATTTTCTGCTTCGATTTCAGCTTCGGTAGCGTCATCTCATCACCCATCACAACATGTTAACTTGTTGTGGTTGGATCGGAAATACTTGCCTTTTTGTAATCCTATAATATAGTAAATCTGACTTAATACAAGATTGTACTTCGTTATCTGCTTTAAATAGGTTTAAAGTACGTATATATACACCACATTTTGCATTGCAAACACAATACGCCCAAAATTACAGCTTTCAGACATAATTACACGGTATTTACAGATGTTTTTTTAAATTTTCTCCTTTTTGGTAAATGGACTTCTAAGCTTATGTAGCAGCAATTCTAGGAATTCTTATTAATTTTCAGTATTTAAATTTCTATTCAACTATTACAACACGTACACATAGACATCTTATTGATACACAGATTGGGAGGAAGAAGGAAACTAAAAAAATCTGTATTTATTTATTTTCAGCCTATTAGTATTTGCGTCGTTTAAAATGTAAATGCACACATATGCATTTATCTGCGTACACCAAAGCTACATATTTAACGGGACAACTAAAAATGCAAAGCTAATTTTTGCTTTAAAAACATTCAAATCATCGAGATTGTTCCTGAACCAAATGATCCAGATCAGAAGTAATAAAGAAAACGGGACTTGCTGATGTTGGCTGCTGATACTCGTTATTTACGGCTGCAAGTTCGGCGCTGTTGTTGGAATCCAAACCGATGTTACTGATGGGCTCCATTTTTTTCTTCTGTTTTTTTGGCAGCAGATAAACCAATGATATGGCAATAATCACGTGCCAAGCACTGTGTGTATACTGTTGAAATACAAAGGATAATTATCAAATCTTAAAAAAATAGTCTCCAACTGGAAATTAATAACACAGCATTGTATAACAAAAATCAATTACCCTGTAGTTGTCCTCCGTTTCCACAAAGGCAAATAAAATTAGCCCGGCGCCGCCAAGTAAAACGCCAGGAAGAAATAGAAGGACAGCATTTAAAGTTGGCACAATTAAACTTCTGCTTTGAATACTTCTGTATGTCCAAACGCTAATTGGAATTCCAATCCCCATGCAAAATGGCACAACAAATACCATCAGGCCAGTTCGATTATATTCAACCCCTATGGCAATCACGACAGAGCCTAGCATGTACAAAACGGAGTCATATTTTGGAGGACTTTTCGCCAAGGCTATCAAAGTCACCCAAAAAGCCAGGATCGAACAGAAGAAGTCGCAAAATTGCAAAACCTACACAACAAAAAGACATTTTTTACGTCTCCATTTATTTTACCAGACAAAAATGGTTAGGTTAGTTTATTTTGTAGCTAAATTATTTTAATTGATTGTTTACCTGATATCGCGTTAAGCAGTATCCGTAAATATCTTGATCGCACGCGTGGTACAAAGTTGACGAGATCATTGTAGATAAGTATATAAACGCTTGTGTAAACATCCGTCGTCTTGCTGCTAAAAATATAGCAGGCACAAAGAACACGTTGCTTAAAGTCAAAAGTAGAGTTGTCATAAGTAATAAATATTCAGGAGTAGCCTGAGAATCGTCAGTGCACGCCCAACCACGATATCCTGATTAATAATCCAGAAGTCAATTAGGGTATCTTATTTAGAATTACAACTTTAGTTGACAGTGTTCAATCGAAAACTTAACCGACCTCCAATGCAACGGCATGAGGTGTAGAAAAATTGCCCTTTGTGAACTTCTTGGCACACTCCATAGGATCCACAAGGTAAAATAGCTGACCCAGGGGATGTAGGTTTAGTAAGTACACAAGGTTGAGTTCGAATGTCCAGAGAAACCAAAGCTTCTTCTACGGTGCAAGGAACTATTTCACTGAAAGAAAAAAAAAGAAAAATCGTAAGTCATTTTGAAAAATTTGACGAGAGTATGTGTGCACAATTAATTGAATCAAAACAAATCTTACCCATGCTGGTAACACACAGTAGTAAAGGAAATGAACCAGGTATCTGGTTCTGGATAAGGAATTAGTAGTGTGGCGTCGACAGTCTTGACACTCTTAGAAGAAATATACAACGTCAACCCAGGGTCGCAGTAAGCGGATATATTTGATGTTCCAGAAGGACAGCACAAAGTGTCTGGAGGTTGCCCTTTTCTTATGCACGCAGTGACATTTAAAATGGGAGTTGACGCATTCTATGCACATTTTCAAATTAGAAACGATTACTATGATGCTATGGAAATGAGTTGATGACTGCAATTTAGTTCAGTACAGATTTGAATATTTTAGTACCAATAAAAGTTCATCCAGATGGATGCTAATGCTAAGAGTACCCCCAATGTCGACATATGGTAGCAACTCAAAAGATGCCCCGACAGAACTTGTATCTGTCAACGCCAACCAAGTAGTAAACCATTCCTTGCCCTGTATTCCGAGGAAATATTTTATAAAATTAGTGAAGAATTATAAATAAACAATTAACATGCATGTGGTTTATTTGTTTTCTCTGTACCTCAAGCAGAAATGTATCCGAGAAATCTTGTGCATGTTTTATGCGTGTTAGACGAAAAATTGGAATACAGTCACAACCTTCATTGAAAAAATTTGAGTCTGAGCTGCCTGGAACGGTCATATTCATCCTAATGGCTTGTTCTTGTATACTGGCAACAGTATTCAGCCCAGCAAACTGTTGAATGAAACTTTTACCCAGTATTTGTATTGGACATTCTATGTAAAAAAAGTTAATGATTATAGATAAATGACAAAACTGCCATAAGAAGGGTGGAACAGGCCGTAGAGCCAATACCCAATGTACAATTTTGATTGATACAAATATTTTGAATTTATGATTGATAAAACGATAAAAACTGGTTAGTAATAATAAGCTTCCAAAAAATACCTCACCTTTAATTGCGATGTGAACATTATATGATACTTTCTTTTCGGAAACCACCAAAAGATAGTAATACGAATCGGTGTATGGCAAATTTTCAGTATGACGGAATAAAGAATCCTTATCGTCCAACGGATCCATATCATAATTCTCCGGATCGTACTTTGGCAAAGCCCGGGCTCTTAGAAACACATTTTGAATACAGGCGACTGGCAGGGATGAATTACCATTTAAATTGTTTTTAGCGTTTGTTTCATTGACTTTTATTTGCAATTCCGGGAAATGATGAGATGCGTGGAATCGACAAATATCAATTGTTAATTTAAATTCTCGAATTCCATTTGGAATGTAGAATCTGCAATTACAGTACGTTTATGAGTGACACGTAAAGACTGAAATGGCTTTGGGTAATTAGTAAAATTTTAATAAGCCACGAGGTATGTGATTGCTTACTTGTAGTAAGTATAATGTTCCATGTTACTTAATCTTGTTGACGTTTTCAAGGGAATTGTGTTTATATTGGGAACTTGTGACCACAGCGCAATGGAACCAAGGCTGTATTGACATTTGTGCCCAATGCCCTGAAATTAATTTTTTAAATTAGATTCAATTCATAACTCATTTTCCTAACTGGATGTTCCTTGTCTAAATAAATATTATTATTTGTCAATTTTATCAAACTTATGCTGTCATTACTTGTCACAAATTTAAAAACATAACGCACCTCTTGCTGAACGTGCTGATCCCAATTAGGTAAATATGCAGCTGCAAACCAACTCCCAGGTAATGGATTATAAACTGGGAAAATAGTAGCATCGTGGGGTTGCAGGGATGATTTCAAAACTAAAGTGAACATTGAAGTTCTTTCGGTCCAGACATTTTCTGGAAAACTGGAATTATCTGCCGACATAACAGGATAGCTTCCATGCTGCAGATATCTAGATTTATGTAGCAAAAAGTAAACATAATGTTTCATTTCAGTACTTTTAAATTCAAGATCTAATTACGCGTCAAAGATCTACATGTAGACATTTTACAATATACTACTGATATAATATTTAACGGCTACTCTATAGGTATACTTAATTTTCCATAAAGGTATGCCTGCGTAGATTGTGGCTTAAAAATTGGATATATGATAAATACATTGTGTACTGTATAAAAGTAATAACATGTTCATAATGTATTTTTTGACATTTTTTATCATAATATACATTCAGTTTCCACTTACACATAAACATCTCGAGAAGAGCATTGGGAATTGTCCATAAAAGCAGCGAACTCAAATGTTGCTCTTGTGACCTCCTTGGGTATATAATAATGAAACAAGGTAACATCAGCATAACTCCTGTACGGCCTTAACAGTCCTTCTTGACTAACTTGAGGTAGGATACACTCTACATGGACCAAAACTGCAAAATTCCGAATTATTTTTATGATTAAACACGTTTCAAGTAAAACATATTTCCTAAGAAATTACAAATTGCACTTTTAAATCGTTTATTCTCATTTTGCATACAATATAAAATTGGAAATAAACAAAACCACAGAAACTAACCTGCTCCAAGCGTCCCCAGTAAACACAGAATTATCTGGCCAGTCATATTTTAATCTTTCCTCTGAGCAGTGAATGCGGTTTCTGTATTCTTTTGATGCAAACTTGTGGTGAGCCGGAGGCACAACATAATAGTCATCCTCAGTGGTATAGATCAATATCACTATACTAATTGCTTAATCACAAATGTAACATGTAACCTACTAATTACAAAATCGTCATGTAAGTACCAATAACAACTTCTTAAAACTCATAAATCTACTATACAAATTACAGACACAACCTGCCTTGGTTTCGATTACCTAATATCCATTATATCGATTTTGTGCATTAGCATTACAGCCTGAATAATAGAGATACAAATAACAAGGACGCTAATGAATGTGTTATATCATGTATACGGAATATGACTACTTGTGAAATTGAATTTCAGAGAGCTTTAATTTATTTCTACCTCATTACTAATCTTGTACTAATTAGGCAGCGGTTATATCATCATACAGAGAGATAAAAGTAATATTTGACAATTAGGAAACATACAAACATCCCCCCGATCACTTTGTTTTAAATTACCAACTATATTTTCTTACATAAAAAAGAACTAATTTTAAACGCATGTAAAATTAAACGTCTTTCACTCTAGGTACTAGGTACTATACCATTAGGACTACAGACTAATTATTTTAGGCCAGTAACAATAGTCAATGTGTACACTTCAATTTACAAGCCATAACTAGCAACGTCGATGCTGAACACACCCACCCTTGTTCATTACTAAAATAACAGGGTTAAAATTACATAATTCGGTAAAGTAGCAAGCTTCTCTGCTTACATTATGTAAACGTTGCTAGGTCATTACAAAATATCACAGACAATTTCATAGTTTGAATCGGGTCTTTGATGCTTGTCGTAATCTTAATCCGTCAGTTAAAACTCACTTTAATGTCGACTTTTGAGACAGTTTAGTACAATGTTAATATCTAATTTCCCTTTCGTCAAGTAAAGCTGTAAATTTGTCGTTAATTGAACAATGGAACATTTAATTGACTATTAAACTTTTTAGTACCTAGTCTTTTACTTCTGATACTTTACTAATACAATGCTAAATAGAGCAGTCTGTCCTTTAAAAACAAATAGGAATCAATGTTTCCCTTTAAATGCTATCTATAGACTGCGATCACAACAAAAATATTGCTGAGTAATTAAATAGTACCATTTTATCTATCGTTCAAGTACCTGATAAAAAAGTTGGCAATAATATAATACTTTATAAGTCTATTTATGACAAATATTGGGGTTAGTAAACCTGTTTTAACTTATAATGATCACAAAAAAGTACTTTTAGTAAATTACACCCTTAGCCGCAACACCGTCAATATAAAATTCGATGGCCAACGTTACCTTTGGGTTACATCTGCATCGACAATCAAAATTCTAAAGACGATGCTAATTACAATTCCAATAAAGTGGCAAGGTTATAGTCAGTAGTTGCTGACTGAATATCACTAGGTAAGTTATTCAAATGTCAAACTCGAAGAAATGTCAATAGTTCCAGTAAAACTATGAATGAATAGAGAGTGCTTGGGTGCAGAGCTAGAGAGCAAAATCAAATCTAATTAAAAACTAGTTCTGCTGTTACTAATCACTGACGAAAAGTCATCAGTCAAGTACAGCTGGAGCTTTCTAAGGAGAAACTAGCTTTCGAGTATAATGTAATGGAGAAAGTCAATGGCGCTCTGTGCGACGGACGAAGCACCAATAAATGTCTGTCTATAGAGTCCGACTGAGTCTGAGTGTTTGGACTTGTACAGCTGCAGCTGTACAGCTAGCTGTAGCGTAACTGAAGTATAGTCTACTGCATATTACCCTATGCCCTATTAGTTTTCTGTACACACATTCAACTCAACTACTATTCTTAAAATTATTCTAACCTAAATATCTTACATATACATAAACAGCCAACTCAAACTTGGAGATGGCTAGCGACGGGGAGCAATGTTTGAGGGTTGACCATGTAGAGCTTGGTGGCGCCCCCAAGAATCGCGGCGATGAATAACAGCCCCGCAAATGTGGCAAATTAAATTTGGTTGAGCTTTTTCTTTGCAGCGGAACCGGGTCGCTGCAGTTAAGTGAGTTCCACCTATAAATAAAAACAAAAAAAAATTATCATTATTTTTCATTATTTTGGCATATTTTGCAAACAGCCTAAAACAGAGGTTGTAATGTCTACTCTCAAGGCGGCCCAAGAGCCAAGTGGAATGTAGCCGACGTCTAAGGAATATTATCACACATTTTGCACAGTACTCAGAAAAGGTAACGCAGTTAATACCAGGGCAAGACAGAATGACACCTAGGTAATATTTCGCGGTCTAAGCGGGTAAAAACATACGGGTATCAATTGCATAACCTCATAATTCTTACATGTAAATAATATAATAAGGGCAATAAACCCAAGCCGATTTTAAATTATTATGGTAACACCGAATAAAACCCGACTTTTCGGATACTATGTGACAAAATATGGTAAAACCGAATAAAACCCGACTTTTCGGATACTGTGACAAAATATGGTAAAACCGAATAAAACCCGACTTTTCGGGTACTATGTGAAAAAATATGATAAAACCGAATTAAACCCGACTTTTCGGGTACTAGGTGACAAAATATGATAAAACCGAATAAAACCCGACTTTTCGGGCACTAGGTGACAAAATATGATAAATCCGAATAAAATCCGACTTTTCGAGTACTAGGTGACAAAATATGATAAAACCGAATAAAACCCGACTTTTCGGGCACTAGGTAGCAAAATATGATAAAACCGAATAAAACCCGACTTCTCGAGTACTAGGTGACAAAATATGATAAAACCGAATAAAACCCGACTTCTCGGGTACTAGGTGGTTTTTTGGTAATTATTTAAGTACTTATTTTTGGGGTTTTAAGAAGTTAATTATTCGCCCCCTGCTGATAACTTTGTCTGATAACTTCACGTCTGATGTCGGGTAACTTCACGCAGCCGCCTTCGGTTCAAAAAAAGTCAAATCAAAAGGGACTTACCACAGTGTTGGCAGGGTGGGGAAGGCTGAACGTCGGCGACCACCTTTTTGACAGGAGATAAGACGGGAGCCTGTGCGGGAGGCGGCCCATCAACCCTCGGGATGTTTACTTGAAGGCGCTTCCCATCATTCACGGCCTGTAGCTTTAAGGCGGCCATTGCCTCTACATAGTTTAATAAAAATAAAATAAAAATAAATTTTAATTAAAAAAACAAGTCTACGTTGGTAACAGCTCTACAAAGAGGGTGAATTTAAGACATCGACAAATTCGGGAAAAGTTTTTTTCAATTGAAATGGCCACATATGTAAAAAGGTGTGTGAGGGCAAGTTGGGAACGGGAAAAATACTAATTTTTTGGTACAACGCCCCCTTG
>JABASI010003660.1:0-15890 GCA_019776505.1 Tomocerus nigrus
ATTTTTTCGATAAAGTGACTAATTAAAAAGAAGATACAAAATGAAAATGGGATAATTTACATGTAAATCTAGACTCTCTCGTCCTGTTGTTATTCAGCGCAGTATATAGTAACTAGGGTTGTATCCAGACCTTAATCAGAATATGTTACAAAAGACACAACCATCGGCAATGAGAAGCGCTATAAGTAAACAGATTGTGATTATACTTAATCCTCCACACTCCGACTATACATAGTCAGTCGGTATATTGCAGGAATATACATATTATTATGACCTTATCCAATACAAACTTGTCCTTGATTTGAGTAAAGGAGGATTTCATATCCCGCAGTAGTAACATAAAAAAAAGCAGAAGATCGAATGAAGGGAAAGTGAAGACGAACGAATGATAATTTCCTGGATTTATTTTTCAGATAGGTCGTAATAGGATCAAGTGTTCTTTTCTCTTTCTCCGAGTTTTCTTCCCATTCTTCCTGTGAGTAGCTGCGACGAAACCAGTTTCTCCTTTGTGATATAGCTTTCTATTGTTCTATTTCTTTCTCTTCATCTCAGGTAGAACATTCCACGGAAGATGTATTTCATTGACATTTTAAAATACCTACTTACAGAACAGACGAAATATACAGGAGTCGAACTGTTAACAAATGTATATTATTACCGCTACTATCTCCAGATCACAACTCTTTTCTCTCAAGCATTTCCTTTTCAAAGCAAAATTCATCTAAGAGAAAATAATAAATACGCGTAAATAATAAATAGTTACCTACCAATGCGTAAATGTTTTATGTTCCTTTTAGAATTGCTCTTTGATGTTGGGATAACTATTTCCCAATCAACTTTTAGTATCTGTAAGTAGCACTTTTATTCAATAGAGTGGGAGACTGTCTTATAGTTTCAGCAAAGTTTATATGTACTTTTTAAACAGGGCTAACAGGCGTCTATTATATTCAGCTTAACATAAGTAGAAAGCATAACATATAAAAACATAGCAACTTTCTTTGTCTTATTATCACATTATCCTATCCTGCTCCTAAAATAACTACTGCCATCCATTCACATGTCAGATAAGCTAAATGATCATTGGCTCTTCATATACAAGCAGCGTAAAGGAGGATATTAAAGTCGCTACGCAACGCATAATATAACATTCTTCGATTTCGCTAACTTCGGCTGTGATGTCAAGTCGATTTCACCCTCTCTGGTTGCATTGCTACGGATATTCTTGGCCTGAGTCATTTAAGTAACTTCGTATTTGAATAAACCTAACTTACTTCCTTGCATTGTTGTCCAGTTTTCGAACATCAAAATAGAAACCAGTACATTTAGTCTTTTTAAAAGTAGATAGGTACCTGGATTTAAAAACAAAAGCAGCATAAATTAAGATACCTAGTTTATTTGTCTTTGTTTCTAGTATATGTAGTGCCTGAATTTTGATTTTAAATTGTTAAAACTCTGACATAAACTTATTAAAGGAATGGATTTTATTTTGATGAGAGTAGGAAAAGGGAAATCTGAGGGAAAGAAGAGGAAGGCAATTAAGTGTAACTGAAATTAAATTGGTTGAGAAAGGGAGCGGGGGAAATGCGTGCGGGGCGGGAGGGAGCGGTCCGGCGTTCCCAGCCCACGTCCTTCAATAAATCCTTGCCATGGAGAGTGAGGAATGCATAGGGATGCAGACAGACGGCACTGGCCAACCAATCGCACCAACTCATCTTCTTTTTCTGTTTCCAATATATAAATCATTGTGCCAAGGGTTTCCAATCTCTGAAGCTCTTGAAAAACAATTGAGGAGCTTCTTTTTTTGAGGAGCAGGGCAGAATATGGGAGAATGGCGTGTCGTGTGAGAAACGGTGAACTCTAAGGGTCTTCTCCCGTTATAAATCAAGTGCGGAAGGAGAGAGAGAGAGAGAGAGAGAGAGCCGGGAAGGCAAAGCCAAGTCATGGGCCACAAAGAAACAAAAGTAAGACGACCTCACATATCTCCAGAAACACATCTCTCTCTTTTATTGCACCCTGGCTTCTGCCTCCGCTCGCTCTCTCTCTCCTCATTTGGCTCGCCCTCTCCGCCGCTATTATTATCTTTTCCGCCTTGGAGGACTGCGAGGAGCGAGGATTATATCTACAGCTGCATCAATATGGAGTGCTTCATTGTCATGTCCTGGACACAGATTGAGACACCTAGCCGGGACCCGGACGGGACACCATCCGTTCCTCATCCACCACCACCGCAATTCGCACCTACCTATTCCAACTTTTTACTGTAATTAAATTGAAATATCTGAGTCAGTCGGCTAGCAAAGGCGAGTCGAGACTCGCGTGACACTTTATTTCTCTCTCAAAATGTCACTGCACTACTTTTGCCTTCACGACTCCCATTACTTATAGGAATGCACAAGTCCGTTACCTGGAATGGAGCAGATAGTCATGGAGCCATGCAGCTATCGACTAAAAGTATCAATTCATTTCTTCTGCAGCAAGGAATATTATTCCAGGGAGGGAGGGAAGGAGAGGGCTAATAAAATGGTTTGTGACTAAGTCTGCTCATCTGACTGCAGCCAAAAATCCCTTTATACTGAATAATAAATGGCACTTTTCTTAATAGGATTTGCTGAAGAATTAACAAAGATTAAAGGAGTACGGCGAAAGGGGATTTCATTTGATGAGACCTGGACTGCCTGGCAACTTGATTCCCGCACACTCTCTTTCCCCTTTCATTAGTGTTTCTATCACCGCGGAATCTAAACCCGGGTTTATTCTATTTAGCTCCCAAGAACATTCCGCTACAAAGAAACATTACATTATCATTTCGTAACAACCACTCATAAACATTATCCTCATCTGATCCGATTCCGCTCCTTTGCATATTATAATATTTACACTCCCAAATGCGACTTATTTTAATTCTTTTTTCCTTTCCACTCTCTTTAGTCTACCTAAATCAATCCCCTTTTATGAGCATTACAATCTCATTAATGTATCATGTTATTTCTGCTTTTCCTCCATCCATTTACTCAGGTACATGCAAGAATTTGGATCATAATCATTCATTACTTAAAATATTACAGTCTGTTTTAAAGTAATTATATAAAATAATGCAAAAAAACTTTTCGTAGCTGATTTCCATTGAATTGATTTATTGAACTATTGGTCTCCGAACTAAAGCTGAATCTTGTACTTATATAAAATTAAAGTTTCAGCCATTAATTTTATTTTGGTTTTCAATTTGGTTGTTGGTGAAACAAGAATCTAAAAAAGGAAAAGAGCAAATTTTTCTTGGTATTGTTTTCGTGGAGGTATGCTGTAGATGTAGGTACATAGATAGTTGAATAAAGAGACTGCCTTCCCTCAGTTGGCATTAAAATGTTTGATGGTCTGGCAGTGCAGGGTAGGGGTGGTGGTGGGAAGAGGAAAAGGTCTAATTACTCGGACGTGTGTAGAGCGGGGAGAAAGCTGGTCGTCGGCAGAGAGGAAACGGGAGCGGAGAAGGAGAGGAAGTGAGTAGAGAAGGGCAATGAAGAGGAAAGTCGAGTAGAAGGAAGGGAAGTGGAAAGTCAAGTAACGTTTCATTCTTTCCTTTCACGATTTCCGATTCTGCTTTAGTGTGCACTGGAATGTCTTGCTCTTCTTCGTCTAGAGGCCTTCGTGTCTCTGCACGGAGAAAGGGAGCTCAGGTGGTGGACTTTGTCAGTTCCTTCCAGGCCAAAGTCACTCACTCCAGCAGCCGACTTGATTCGGCCCTTCACTCAAGGAGCCTGCTCAGGTGACGTCCTCCCATCTTTTCATTAGCACTCAACTCCTTCATCTTCCTCCATTCCGGGGTCCCGACTCCCGACCTCTTCAGTAGCAAACAAGCGACTCACTCCTGGGAATAAAAATAATTTGCATCTCTGCAGTTTACTATTTCTTCTCTAAAGACAAATCCCTGCTTTAATGTAGTCAAAAGAAACAGCACCTGGAGCTGAAATATTAAAATAAACCGTTGTAAAACGGGTGTAGCCAAGTATTGGAACATTATAAAAAACAGAAAAGTTAAAACTTTGAAACATACATCGGATCGAAAGAGTCAAAATTTAGTCAGTATCTAATAACACTATCCATATCTACAATTTAATACCACTTTCCCTATCTACTACCCATTACCACACCAAATATGTGATAATATAAAAAATTCCTGTATAGTGATTAGTCTGATTAGAGTGAATACTATGTAAAATAGAGTGTTGGGGTAATACTCTCTATTATACTTCACACCCGGTTGAGCGCAAAAGTCAACTTCTGAGAATTTCTTGCACAACCTCTGTGCTCGTGTAATTGAAATTGTCGACTAAAAATCCTGAGAGGTTAAATCATCTGGCACTTGGCACCAGACGATTCAACCGCCAGGATTTGTAGGCATTAATTAACAATTAGTAGGGAAAACTATGTGAATAAATATACGTGTATAACATTGTACCAACAGTATTGGAGCTGTTTTGAACCTGTGAATGGTAGGCCTAATGACTTAATGAGTTACATGTGTAGGTAGTGTATTGGCGGACGACAGACAGAATGACAGCACGTCCCCATGAAGTGTTGTTTATTACTATTGTTTATGCTTATATAAATGAATGCATGTCTATTTCTTCTCTGATATTCCACACCTTCGCTAATTCGGAATGAATTGATAATAAGTAACGGACAGACACCCAGAATTTTAATGTGAAGATGTGCAATATAATTATATTGATTGCCCTTGTTAAGACGTGTACCTCTTTGCAAGTCAAATTAATATAATTGCATTAAGCAAAAGGAGCATCTTTTTGAGAGGAGAAAGATATGGAAGTATCTCTCAATTTCTCATTATACACTGTGATATTTTGTCGGTAGGCAGGCACTCAACAAGCGGGTTGAAGATGCTCATTATTCAATTAACTGAAGTTATAAACAGCTTTCCATGGCTCAGCCATTTCATTCGGTCTAACATATAAAATATACGGACACTAATACTAGCCCGGCTATGTCACTGATTTTTGGATGCCACTTCTAGTGAGAATATGGGCTGAATGGAAATGCATTAAATACAGTCAGAAGATTCTGGTGTGAAATCTCCAAAAATGCTATCTGCCTAAAATTGGAAAGGTGCGTTTGAATCCACACATTTAAAACTGGTCAATGATAAAAATAATGAGGAACGTACTATATAATCCAATGGACTCGTTCTCCCGTACTCCTTCGACATATACGCTACCATACAAAGCCAAGTTGGTCATCATCAGCGAATCTACGACCCCGCTCGACGTTCTTTACCAGCGACAGTATCTCTCAGCACAAGTTATCTCTCATCTCACTGTTGTCGCTGAATCCCAATACATATGCACAGTTACAGCAGTATTGTAGAGTTATGTAGAGTTATCGCAAGGACTCAGCTCTTTACTTATTGTTGTTTGCGCTGTAATAACATAGCTTTTTAGCTGTAGTGAGTAGCATAGGTAGTATTCCTGTTCCTATTATTACTGTAGTAAACGGTTCGTACTCACTACGAACATGAAATCCATCTGCATTCTGTCCTTTAACTAATTATTGCTTCAACAGTAAGAACTATGGGTCCATAATATGCTTAAAACTTGAAGACGTATCCACCACTTATGTAGCCCTACGTATAGTAGTAGATACTGAAGGAAGAAATACCTCCAGCTGCAAGTGCTACTTGTTCAAAGTCCAAAACAAGAGTTACAACTGAATATAACTATCAATAGACAAACGACACTTGCCTTTCTCTCACCCGCACCTGCTTGATAAAGTGGCATCACAGAACGAGAGATTGTGGTGAGGGATGCTGTCGCTGAGAGAGAACGTCTGACGAGATTTAAAGTCCTGCTACCAACATGCATCATGAGCAAGGTATCTAAAGTAGTGTGTACGAGTCGGGGAGCCCCAAATAAAATTTCGAATGATATACCTCAGCAATCAAGGACAAGGTTTACAAATAATGCGACATTTGTCCCTAACCTACCCATGTATTAATTCTTCCGGACCTACAGATCACATTTATTTACCTATTGTCTCCAGATTTTCCACAAAAGTTTGGTGATGGTGAATACTTTGGACACAAGTCTCAAAAAACATCAAAATGTGTTATCATTTTTAAAATGCAGAGTTTCAAAATATTCGATTTTTTTGCGCACACTGTACTTTTAAAAGTTTAACATGTTTTGATGTGCTTTGAGGCTTGTGTTCGAGATATTCACCTTCCCCTACTGCAACTTTTTGGAAAATCTGGAGACATTTGGTAAATAGATGTGACCTGTAGATGAGTCGATATGAATACATGGGTAAGGTAGGGACAAATGTGGCCTCGAAACTTGTCCTTAAGGTTGTCTTGATAGGCTTGCGCGCGACAAGTTGAGGTCACAAGCTAAAATGTGACAATACTAAGTATTTATTATAGTCAGAATCTCCATCTTGTTCTCTAGTGATTATGGAGACAAATTTAAAATTAGTGAGTTTTTAACATAGAAATTAATTTTTGAAAAACAGTTTTAAGTGGGAATTAACATGTAAAAACATTTCGTCAAATTTAAAAAAAGACTTTCGACCCAGAATTTATAAAAGCTACCCCCATGTTTCCTAGAAAAATCTGCCTTCTTTGCAATGAGCTTGGTTGGTTTTTTCAAAATGCTCAACTCGTCGCAGGGGACTCTTTTGCGCAGATAGTCTTTTACTAGGCAATCTCCGAGCGGGAAAGTCAATGCTTGAATTGGGTGCGTGTGCTTACAGCACACAGTCAAGGATAATTTCAACAGTCTCCTTTGTCAACCGTTCCAGACAACCTTAAGTAAGCAAAGAAGTGTAGATGCATCTGACTGTCTGGTATAACGAGGGATGTGTAAGCAGAGTAAAGCTGAAGAGGTCGGAATAAAAATCTACGCTCAACTCAAGTGCCTCCACTTTGACTTGACTATCAGCAGGAGAATTAGCCAAGTTGGCATGTCTTTTGTTGTGGACGATCCTTTTTTTCAAATAAAATCTTAACAGGATTTCAAGTAGGCAACTGGAAACTACTTCACCAGTCAATTCTCATCGTTTTTCTGCAAATGGGGAATGTTTTCTGGGAAAGGTACACCTTTTATTCGTTCTATGCAAATTATCCAGCTTACTAATGCTCTTCCTTTCTCTCTCGTCTCCTCCACCAACCACCACCACTGCCTAATGCTTCTTTTAGCTCCACTATTAATGCCTACTGCTAATGCACACTAAATCTCTGAAGCGAGCCTACTGCTTAACCAATTCCCCAGTCTCCACATAATAATATTACTCCACACGCTCTTTACTTCCATTCCTCTCTCCTTGACAAAGTTGACATCACACAGACAACACAATACAAACCCACCATGATATGCTCCATACCACAAATATTATATCAGGCAGAGAAAACGAAGAAGAGAAAGAGGAAAGCAATATTATTACAATAGCAGCATTCTAACCTACACGCCAATTTTTTGAAGCATGCTTTCGAAAATCTTGGACTGTGAAGAATTAAATGCATTGAAAGTTAATCCCACGTTTATTATGAAACAGATGTTTTTAAGTATCTACGCGATGAACATACACGGCAGCGTTAGAGAGATTTTAATGTTCATTCACCAGAAATAGCGCCTAATTAACTGTGTAGCAAACAAATCCCAAATGTCATGCACATTATAAAAACGCCATCCACCACTTTATTTAAGATCTTTACACGGAATTACCAAATGACATTTCTGCACTTCAGTAGTCTTTGTCTTTATTGTGTTCACAGAACAAACACATTATCTAAAAATGAAGTCACATTTTCTAAAATAAAAATTCTTTTTATCTCCTATAACTTAATTTGATTCAATGGTGCATGAATCAGTAATGCTTGTTTGCATTAACAGCGATTTTTTAGAAAAATATTTTGGAACAAAGTGCTACACAATGAACGTCTGTATATATGTACGCTAAAATCAGTGTTTGACTAGCCACTGGCTAATGGTAAAAATGGTAGCGGCAAAAATGGTCCTTTAGGCTGTTAAAATTATTTGTGCTACCGCCAAAAATTATTTTGCATTGTTTTTGACCATTGCCATTGGCCGTTTTGGCCACTGGCCAATTTAGCCGGTTAAAATCTATGGCTGGCTGGTAAAAATCTTAAAAAGCCGGTTACTATCGAACACTGGATAAAATACCTAGTTCTGTAAAGTGATTCGTAATTCCATGTAGTCTAAACCAAAAACATTGTCATCGTCAGGATTAGATTACTGAGTTTGAAAGTATTCAAAACTAAGTACGTGGACTACGTGAATTATTTGTCATTCAAGAATTTAATTCTCATTCTCAGTCCATAATATGATTGGTAGTATTTTGTATTTGGATGAAAGAAAATGTCAGATCCTATACACCTTACCAGACATCAACTTCGTACGTTAAAGATTCTAAAGAATCTATTCACAGAAAATAACTTTGTTTAGCCGGAATCAGGCAGTCCAAACGGCTGCAAAAAATTGGGAAAGTTTGACTACTAGTTTGAGTCTGAATGCATTTTTGCATTTCCATTCCCATTGCAGTCGATGAGATAAGAAAATAAATTAGTTCCCCGGAGCTTACAGGATTGTATTGCAATTTTGCAAGCATTAAGCGTATTTCATTAAAGTTGTGCGTTGAAATCATAACTACTTTTCTTAACTTTGTCCAACCTACATGCAGTGGAGGAGAAAAGAGTCGTTTAAGAGTCAGAGAAGGACACAATACAAGAATGGGCTCCCACTGCATATCCCCCAGTCGCGAATAAAGAATCACGAATGCCATTAAAACGACTCGCATATCTTTGTACATCTTATATATTATCACTTTATTTAAATTAGTATAATTTCTATAATATTTGCATTTGTACAATGCATTTATAAATTCCTAAGCATACCTCTTCTTTGTACTCCCTAACGGCTGTAGTGCACTCGGCAGTAAATAGAGGGCCTTCTTTATTCCCACACCCACCCGGCTCCTATTATTCCCGCTAAGTTCTCGGTCATTCTTTGCTAATTAATTTCTACTTGTATACTACGTACGACGCATAGTGTCACAAGACCTCCTCGACTACATAAATAAGTTGTAGCGTCAAGAGCCTCGCAATTGCACACGTTTAAGTCTTAAGTAGCTATTCATTCCTCTTCGATTCCATCTTTCTCAACTACTGCTGACAACTGTCACGTTAGCGATAGTGATAAAGACATTCCAGCTTTAAAATGTATATCTGTAGGTAGGTGCTTACTTACATATGTCGTGGGCAGATTGAGTGCCATCAGTGACCAGAATTATTAAAAACTTTCAGCTTGTTCGTGGCATTGGGTGTTGCTCGCATTATTTTGTACTCCGGCATAATAATAATTAAAGTCATTATAAAATTAGCATATCAATATAGAATATTATAATATGGGTGTACACAGTACAGTTATGAATAGGGATTCAACGAGTACAAATGTAAGTGTAAGACCAAGTAAATAATTTCGTAGTAGGGTGGCAGTTGTGCATCGGTTGGTGTGAAATGAAGGGAAAGATGTGATGATGTTGTTTGAAAGGGCCGGATCGTGTCTGTGGCCTATTACAGATGTAAGGAGGAATTAGCATAGAGAAGTGAGGGAAAAGAGAAAGCTGTATTGGAATGAATGTGAAAGTTGGTGAGTAGGAATGAGAAAGGGAAAGAAATGAAGAGGCATTCGTCTCTGACTTTTTAACTGGAAAACTTCATGGAGAATCGTAGGCTGTGGAATAAATTTGATAATTGAAGCATGGCTTCTTAATTATTTTGATGCTAATGACATCAGACAAAACCTCAAACTAGCAGTCTATTTCCTACATTATTATTATAGAGCAACTGCTTCGCCGTTTTTCTAACAATGAGCAAGCGGGGATCTCTCGTCTTTTTCTTCACCTCACTCACTCCGTCACCTACTCTCACTCTGTGAGTGAATTTATTGATCTGACATTCCTTGTCGCACTCACTACTCACTACACTACGCCTTTATAGGAGCAGGAGAGAATAACTCGCTTATATTTACATCTCCCATTCCATTGCTTATATCTATTTCCTTCCCACTTATTCCTCCCACCAATATCTCATCCCGACTTTCTCGACTACATCCAGCCACCAGCACACCAGCCCAACTATATCCCTAGCCTCCCTATTAGCCCTTCCTCCTAAGTGTTTTTTTTATATTTATAGGCAGGCAGAGTGCAGACTGCCTGGCTCGGCAGAGTTAGCCGGCATGCATGGCAAGGCAAGGCCAGGCCAGGCGCTTCTCTATGCTCCCTGCATGCATATCCATCAAGGGCTGTAACATCAACACCACACTAGTCACAGCACAGTGCAAGGGACGTTAAGCCAAAGCAAACTAAAGCACTCAGCAAATTCTACGAGGCGCTATATCTCATCTTGACTTCCGTGACTTTCTTTCCTTTCTCCGTCTCTCCGTGTCCTCCACTCTTTTTCTTTCTCCTCGCCTGTTTCTCTTGTTGCTTGAGCATTGCATTGCGCTCCACGGCATCCCTCGCCACATCCTCCCTCAAATCCCCTTATATCTCTACTCTTGCGAGAATACATAATTACCTAAGCCCAAATCTAATATCTACTTATCATTCACATTCATACAGATAGACATAGTAGGTAGGGACCTATACTAGCATAGACAGACCTGCCATGTACGGAATAAATTCATTCCAGCCCAGTCCAAATTCTTCACTTATGGACAACTGAGCTTAACTGATTTCGTTACATTCAAATCTTTCACTCACAAATTTATGCACCATGCACACGCCCTTCCCATTTCAACATTTTTCCTACCATCCCCGTCATCCTACTTCCACTTTAACCGTCAATGTCATCCTTTCTACATTTCCATACAAATACTAATACAATATTGTGCTAATGATAAATAATTTTACTCTGCCTATTCTAATATTATTATAATTATTAAGTATAAATTTACACGTCAAGATCTACCGTACTTTTATATTATTACGTACGACAGTCGACGGTCGACCGGCCGTGCGTGCCAATCCCTTTTATATTGAAAATAAAAAAGATTCAGTCATTCTCTTTTCAGTTCTTTGGTATTTTAATTGAATGTTTCATTGGGACTCGGCTCCTTATCTCTGTAAACGAGGTAGATTAGATCCTCGTTTCACGCGTCTTACAATGTCATGAATAGCAGAGCTTTTTTCCTTGAACTGTGCTTATTCAGCCACGCCACACAACTCACACACTTAGCGTACCTGACTTATTTCTCGCTCTTTACTATGCTGTACTATGCTCTTAGCATCCTATTGTAAATTGTAAAGCAAGAACTTTGATGCATATTGTATGTAGCTGTGTGGTGTCATGATTATGATTTGGAGCACTTCGCAAAATCACATCCCAACTAACATTCAACGAGAGTGCCCATATACAAGGCATAATAATACTATAGTATAGCGCCGCGGATTTTCCTTTTTTATATCTATGCATGCACAATGAAAATAATGCCCGTTCTATAGGTACTTAAGTATATACTCCGTAGTCTGCGTACAAAAATAAAGAATGTGGACGCAAGAATAAGAATAGGAAGAATAGGGCCTTATTAAAAAGAACGGCTTGCTTTATTTACATAGAACATTCTTGATTATAGAGCCGTAATATTATGCCAAATACAAATCAGCAATGTACCATGCAGTTGTACCACAAGGAATCCCCTAATTGAAAACTCCTTGCATGAAATAAAGAAATAGTCTGACAAAAGCGATCCTTTTGGCTGCATCCAAACTGGCAAAGAGGGAAATATAAAATATTAAACACGTTAGCCTTCCTTAAACATGAGAAATGCAAACTTTTTTGATAAAGGTATTCTTGACCATTTAAGCTTAGTGAAATGAGATAATAGCATGTTCAGTTTAAAAAAGTTTTTATCTGGATGACTGCATGCCCCTTCCTACACAAAAATAATTTACCGGTAATTACCATTTAAACAGCAAAGAAACCTCTTGTATGTATGTATTTTCGTGTGTACCTATTACAAGTGTACGAATTATCATTTTATATGGTAGGTACATATTTGCTCTGCATTAGAATATGAATAATATTTATTAGTAGTAAAAAAACTTTTTTATATTTGCATTTACTTTACTTTTCCGAAAGGATGCAATAGTATAATTTGTAGAGTTAGGTCAATTTGGCCAATTGAATCAGATAGCACAGAGTAGAGCATGAAATGATTTGCTTGGATGAGATGAGAAGAAGGCAATAAATAGGTATACACACACTATATACTATGCTTACCTTTTCCAACCGGGAAAATGAATCGGATAAGAAAAAATGGAAACAATTCTCTCTCCGGCTTCATGCTGCCTTTTCATACTTTTCAATTCCATGTAAGAAGGGAGCAATGAAACATGAACATGGTGTTCAGTTCAGATACCTTTTCTTCAAGCTTTTCTTATTATATAGACAACAATTAAGGATGTTTTATTCTGAGGCAGAGGTGAACTGTGAGTGTGAACATGAACAGAGTCCCTCGTTCTATTTATTCCTTTTTGCCTCGTCTACAAAGAACATAATTTGTAAAGGTGTGTAATACGTAAATACAAGATAGTAAAATAAATATATTATTATAAGGATTATCGATGCATTTACGTAGGAAGTTGTGGAATTGGAATGATAAGGCATGGGCTCTGGGCTTCCGAAGTATACAATTTCCATTGGTGATATTGTGGATTTGTTTGTAGGACAAGAGTTGATGCAAATGTGTCTTAGAAACGTTGCACAGTGCGGCATGGCGTGGTCAATGGTCTTGGAAGAAGCAGATTTTGTCGCAGAATGTAAGTGGCATTAGCTGTGGTAATTGATGATGGGTGAGGTCGGGAGGCGGAGCAGAGAGAGGAAGAATGATGTCAGAATCATTTAGAGGCAATAAAAATTAGCGATATGTAAGTGACCTGACGGAACACATGTACATGACAGAAATTATTGGTTTTATTAGCCAACAATGAGAGTTTGGTGGGGTTGAGGCTGAGCTGGGCAGGGAGAGCGAGAGCGAGGGCGACAGTGGCTGCTGGTTGTTGGGAGTCCTTGGATGGCAAAAGGAGAAAATGGCCAGAAGTAATCGTGTGTTGCAGACGACTGGCTCTTTTCTGCAAAAATAGGACAAGAGGAGTTGGTGGATTTTTTGCGGAGACTCTGCTTACACATCAGATCGAGATAGAAAAAGTCTGATCGTCCGTGAGCATAGCAATAAACTTTGTGGGCTACACTTGCGTCAAGTTCAGCCATGTCTCCTTCACTTTCCCTTCGCAATCCCCTCTGTTAAAAAAGCTGCCTAATGGACAAAACTGAGCGGACAGAGCAGAACCAACGGAGAGAGGGAAAGAGAGCGCTAGAAATAATCAGTCAAATTCGAGCCAGTTCCGATAGACATTTACTGCAATTCCCTCACAATCAGAAAAAGTCAAGATCCCTGTCCTTATCTTTCTAAGTCGGATCCAATGCAGTGCACCCGTCCATTCTCTCCTAACACAAAACCAACCAACCGACTCTTCAATCTCCATCTTTCTCACAACTAATCTTATCCCATTCCACTTTTGATCGCCGAAACCAATACATGCAACTTTAGCTCATATCTGCAAAAGCATTCAATCCACTCTAAGGCGCTTCCCTTCCTACATCATCCTTACCTTTCCAAGCACTACCACCAGCACCAGTCTCACAGACAGACACACTCACACAACACACACACTCACTCTACCACACTAGTACATCCCCGTCTCCCCATGCACGGCAACCACCACTTTTCTTCCTTCTCATTATTATTCAGTTATGGAAACAACTGTGTAAGGACGGCGTGTCCGTCAGTCCATTTCCACATTAACTCATGGACGGATGCAGATAATTCATTCAAACTTGGAACAAATGTTCTAGGGTCAAACCTCCATTCAAGTTCGAAAGACATTCAGTGTTACAGTTTCAACAACTGTTTTGCCTCCGTTTTGCAATGGTTATTTTTACTAGTCAAATACTACTACAATAAGATTTCGCCTTACCAAATTATTGCAAAATGTATCCATTCTCCATTCTATCCTCGACAATATATTCTCGATTCAATTGTCCTCTTGCCTAACTCTATTCTTTTAAATAATTTCCAAAATGGATCAAATATATTTTTAAAACTTTAATCGTATGTAATTTCTTTTTTAAAGCTACCTAATCTTTCTTCACAGAGCAGTTTCCAGCCAGAAATTGACCACTAATTCATTTTGTGTTCGGGGAATAGTCAGTCAGCATTTATTCGATGAGTCACAAGTCCTGAAAAGGGCACTGAGATTTCTGGTGCTCTCAGTCTCAACAAGTTCCTATTAGGAAGAGATAGGTAGGACGGTAGGAGTGTACTGAGTGTAGGAGAAAGATAGAAATAGAATGCAAGATGTCATATGCACGACGGGGTGATGAGAGACAGGTAATTCAAGACTCAAGACAAGAATATGAAGTCGGCACGTCGTAATTTTTTTAAATGCCGCCTGTCGTAAAGTGTCGTAAATAAATAAGACACGGTTTTTAATACATATAGGTAAGTAAATATGGCGTGACTGTGTACGCCGTTTATCGTATTTACGGTGTGCCGCAATTAAAAATAGTGTGACATTTACGGCGCTTTATCGCTGGCGGCATATACCACTCGATACTCAGAGTCAAAACGATGATTTCTGAGAAGAAATCTTTCGTCAGCCCGGACTGGAAGTAACTTCATTACAGCGCGCAGCTGTGCCTGGACCTTTAAATACGAATTTACATTTAGGTTGACTGGCACACATTTTATAAGCGTTTTTCTTGGAATAGATAGAGATGAATGGCGCTATTGTCTCTTCTACGCGTCCAGCACAATTGTGTACAGCGGCGCTGTGTGTAATGTCTGTTATTGTAAGTAAGAAGGGAGAAAGTGCGGAGAGGAGTCAAGTACGTAGGTAGGTAGCTTACTGGTTTGTGTTAAAGCGAAGAGGCGACTCGACCATCCGGTAGGATGAAGTGAGCTCCATAATCTATCAAAGTCTTGATCTTGATGTGTGTGTGGATTTTAAGACTTGGCACACGAACTAGAGAAACTAGAAGATTTTTGTACTAATTGCTTATCGATTTTTTTCTCCACTACAATCCATCAATCACTCATTTCAGTTATGTTGCCATATGTGTCGCGTTCCACCGTTTAATTTCGTTTCTTCATATTCATTCTCTAGTCACCAATCGTCCCTTTTAGTACTTATCTACCTATAAATTGACGGAATACCGAATTAATATTACTTTTACGTAGGTACACAAAGGATGAATCATACTATTGCAAATGCAATCTGTGCATACAACAAAAACAAAATACCTACCTTTTTAGAAAAAGTAGAAAAAAAACTTTTTTTAAAAGTCTTTTTTACTGTTTTGCTCTTTACTTTTCATTTACAGGTAAAGTGGAAAGTAACGGGGAAAGTAACTGATTTGACAACCATATACTATGCCTAAATATCCACTACAAAAACGCCAAAGGCAGCTTTTAAAAAAACTTTTTTGTTTCTTTGCTTTTTTTTTGTAAAAATGTGCTTTTTAGTTGCTTGACACACAACCTATGACATTCAATTTTAGTTTGTCGGCGATACCGTTTCTGATTGGAGTAAATAAAGAGTTGTGAAATATCTGTTAAGACGGAGCAACTTGACATGAGACTTCATTATACTCTTTTATTAGTTTACGCTGTGTTCGGCGCTTTATTTGAGTTGACTTCTGATAACCATTACCTTCTACACATCAAAACCCGCGTTGAACGGAAAACGGGGTTATGGACTATTACATGATATGTATCCACACAGCAATAGACAAAGAGCCTTCCTCT
>JABASI010003661.1:0-15885 GCA_019776505.1 Tomocerus nigrus
TGCAGACAATATCAGCGACTACGCTACGGTACGAAACTAGCAATTTTACGCATTCATCGTAAAAAACTGTAAAGACCTGTAAAATATCGTGTGTTAATTTGGTATGGAGCTGCTGGATGTAATGGCCAGTAAAAGATTATCTTGGGCATTGGAAAAGGCAAACCTGCCTCAAGCGGGGGACTAATTTTTTTGAGAAGAGAGAAAGGCGTTTACCAATGAGGAAGGATAAACAGTAAATTCGAGATTAACCAAAATTCTGTGTCTTTCCCAAAAATGTTTTAAAAATGACACTAGTAGGGTAATTCTAAAGACCATACCGTGTTTTTCTCTACTCTTAAAAAACCAGGGACCTAAACACCGACGAAAAAATTAACAGTCATAAATATGCACACGCATATCTGCGTGATTCACAAATTATGCATAAGAAAATTGGACGATTTTGAACTTTTCAATGTAGCTACCAATTCTGCATGTCTAGTTATTCACCCTGAATGCATCTTACGACCCATCTGTTCCACACCAAAATAATTCTTAATCATTTCCGCTTGTAAGATAAGACTTACATACCTAAGTAATGAGTAATAGCCTCCGAAAACTATTTTTGAAGTAAATTCCAGTATGTGCACACCTAGGTACACGAATATGGGTTTGCACACATACTAGCTTTTTTGGTTCAATCAACAAGTTTTTAACTAATCTAAAGGTCATTAACACTTTGTAGTGTATAGTCTTATGATGTCAATCAAAAATTATGCTTGTATTTTGAAAACCACTGCAGACAAACGTGTAACATTTATCAATTTTGCATCTCCAATTTATCCCACATCAATGCATTTTACATTTTTACATTCGTCATCCCTATAATGGAGTTTCCCCCTATAAGTCTCTTTCATAGGCTCATTATGTAGCCTGAAAAGAAAGAGGTGGACATCACTTTATTGTAAATTTTAAAAGTGAAAATATACATCACTTTAAAACTTATTTCAAACTTTTTCTAATTGTATATTTTCTGAAAATACAGGTATATAAGTCGATTTGATGGATTCTTCATTGATTTAATATCAACTTTGCCGTTCTACTTATTGGTTGACAATGAACGACAAGCATCCAACATTCGTTGTTTGCAATTGTTACGAATGGTAAGTAAGTATTCATACAGTCTAGTAGTACATAAATGCACTTTATCTGAATATTACATTTTTTTTAAAAAAAATCGAACGCAACTATCTATCCAACAATGCCTTCATTAATTTTTACGTAGATTCTGTTTGTTCGATATCTTAATGAATCAGCAACAGATTTAAGAATGAAGGCTTCGAATGTTAAAATTTTCAAAGTGACCGTTCTTCTTTGCTTTGTATTCCACTTCTGTGCCTGCTCTTGGTATCTCGTTTCATGCTACGGAGATGACTGCAATCCACGATCTTGGGTGTCAGTTTTAACAAAGGATGTATTAGATGACCAAAGTAACTATTTATTTTCAATATTAAATCACCGTTTCTCTATCTTCATCATGAAAAAGTTTTTAATTTACTTGTTGTATTTTTTCAGCCTTGGTGGAAAATTATAATGTTAAAATTGGAAATCGTTATCTCATAGCCCTAAATTATGTGGCAAATACTATCACTTATTCTGGACTGAGCGATATGACTGCAAGGCTCACAATGGAACTCCTAATGACCATTATGATAATTTTTGCAACTGTACTAATTGTTGGACAACTTCTTGGAGAGATGACTCAATGCCTTTCCTCGCAAGTGTCCAGCAAAATACACTTTCAATATAAACTTTCCTTTTTGGAGGTTTGCATCCACAACCGTAGCTGAAATACCACAACTGTTTTTTAATTAGATTGGAGTATGGCACGTTAATTGTAAATAATTTTATATATTTTTGTAAAAATCAATAGAATCATTTGAATACGCTGGGGTTAAAAGCTGACAAAATTAACGAAGTAATACACTATTTCAAATTGCTATGGTCTACATCGAAATCGATGCAGTACCATACCATTATGCAGGAGTTACCGTATCCTCTTCGAGCGGATATTTACTTCGAAATATATGGACCACCGATTAAAAAGGTGATGAAATCCTCATAGTCATGATTTTACCGCTCTTGATGTTGTAAATGAAAAGTTTTCAAAGTTGTTTATACTGTGGATGCATAATAATTAACCGATTACAATGATTAATATGCGAAACGGATCTATTGTCATATTTTCTGCAGTCTCGCATTCTTAGAAAATTGGATGATGAGGTCATTCGACAAATCTGTGTAAAAGTCCGTCATGAAATGTACATGGCAGGAGCTCGTATTATGCGTGTCGGGAATGTAGTGAATACAATGTATATTGTTACTAAAGGTGAAGTTGTAGTACTCGATGAAGACAAGAATACAGACATTTGTGTTACAAAACTGGTTGAAGGAAACTGTTTCGGCGAAGTAAGTATATCCTTTGAAAATAGTGTTTTACTTTTTAATATTGTAATCATTCACATTCATAATGGATGTACCATATGCAATATGAGATATAAATGGGATCCAAGATAAATGGTAAATTATGACTACTTTTTAGGTTAAAATGTTTCTTCCTGATGCTAAGTACGCATATTCCTACACGGCTCGTCTAGAGACAGAAATCGGAGTTATATCTCGAGAAGATCTGTTCGAGATTTTGCAAAAGTATCCAATGCTCAAAGAGGAGTTGCAGACACTTGCTCAGAACATCATATTACAAAGGCAGGCTCGCGTTGAGGAAGAGAAACGGCGTTTTCAAAATATCAGAGCTTCCTTAGTTTCCAATCAGATTACAAATGAAGAAACGGAGAAAGCCCCAAACCAGATGAATCGATTTATTAAAAATTCACCAAGTCTTCAAGATATCAATATAACTGGAGATCATTTAACTTCTATGTCATCGTTTGGCATATCAGACGTAGCGAGCCTTCAAGGACCATAACCTTTGTTTTGGTTCTACTATGAAAGCTATTTTATGATTCTGCACATAGATATTAGATAATTTTCTAATTGTTATTTATTTTTTAACGAGGATGGCTGCGGTGTGCGACTCTCATTATACTGATGCCTTGTAAATCTAATTTAATTTGGTGGATAAATTATATTAATATGAGAAGGTATATTATTATAGTAGCTAAGTACAATTAATACGCATTTCCTATCAATTCGCTGCTACATGGAAAGAAAAACAATGCCAAGGGGTATGGATTATGGATGGAGTTGCGACGGATAATTAATTGTTTCCAATTGGCGGACCAGGTGGTGGTGTAATAACAAAACATTTATTTGTCAGCCAGTAATCATTGGTAAATATTGTTAAAAAATAAATGTCTTACAAGTTTTTGTTAAATAACCTAAACATCTCAAGTTTGATTTTTGCCAACCCAGCATTCTTCAACACCAGTACCCCAGTCTCATGCGTGTCGCGGGCTGCTAGGAACATTTTTACATTTATTTAGATATATCATAATTATAGCGTTTACGTTATTAACTCACGTCTTTAATGGATTACACGTACGCATTGATTAATAGAATGTGAGACCGTGAATCAGGAAAACTTTTCTCTAAAAGGGTCAGGAGTCAGGACAGTCAGGCATCAGGAGTATTAGCAGCTCAAACAATTAGATCAGGTCAGGGTGCCAGTCGCCTTAGGCCATGCAATGCAAAAATCTTACATAACAAGTTCTTCTATCAATATGCACCACAACGAGTGTATTTTTCATACATTGCTTTCACAATTAAGTATGACAAGAACACTGTTGCTGGAGTTTTTAAAAATACAAACGTAGAGAATGTTCAGAGTAATAATAAGTAATAACCATAACTAGTAATAAGTCAAAGTATATTCTTCAAAGTTCAAATATTGGACTATTATGCTTGTGTATAGCATTATATTAAGACTACAAGGCAAATTAAATGTCTTATTGACAAAATTTTATGCTTGGAGACAATTGTTTTCTCTTGAAACACGTAGTATCATATACGACTTTCACTAAGGAGAAAGTTTTCTTAATGTAACTCAGAAACTTGGCATGTGCTGCTACAGTTTTTTGGAATGTGGTCTCTTTTGTTCCATTAATGATTAATAGGTGTATAAATTGATGTTTTTCTATGTAGGTATGTCAATTATTTTATAAAGACATTTAGAGAATGCGAACGACCGATGGGCCATGTAATTTATAAGTTAGACATGCAGGATCGGCGGCCTGTTAGTTCCTCACATGTGTGCTCACCTTTGGATGATGTTTAGTCTATAGTTGATATCTATGTATGCTCACGGATTCCTATTCCTTATATTTATATCCCAATTCTAGTAACAGACTAATAATTAGAAACATTCTCTCGCATCTCGCTGGTACACTGGTACTCCTTCTGCACTGCATGTGTGGTTGTGTGATTGTGTGTGTAGCTCAATTCAAAGTTGAAAGTTGGATTCATTCATGGGTAAGGGTAGTAATAGGCTAATAGGTGTTATAAAAAATTATCAGGAATCAGCGGAATCACTGATTGCGTAGAAAGCTCATTCAACACCAAATACGTCATCAGAAGTTGTCAGTTTCAGTCTTGGTCATGTCATAATATGAACAGGTAAACCAACAGTGAAAGTTTTCTACCATTCACAGTTTCATTTTGTTTGATAATTACAGTAGACAGTAGATATTCAGTAGAGCTAATTCTGAATTCATAATTCGATATGCCTGTGTATATCTGTTTATTTAAAAGTTAGAATTTGATTGTCATCTTGTCATACTATTTTTCCGTTTCAGCTACTGACGAGTAACAAGTAACAACCGTCTCTGATTGATGTTGAGTGTCAGTGTCACCCTATCACCTCACCTCAGTCCGCAAAAACTTGTTTATCATTGATTGCAGTATTTTGGACAAAGCGTCAATCGTTTGTGATGGATTTGGGATTGTGGATAACTAACTGCAAGAAAATAATAATATAATTTACGACCAACGACATTCAACATTACGTACGACTACCTTTGCGGTATCCAGCATCGGACATAGGATAACTCAACTCAACATCTTCAAGTGTCAAGCAGTTAGTAGTTAGTTGTTAGTTACTGATAGCTTAGTTAGTAAATTAGTTAGTAGTCAAGTCAAATAGTTAGCTCACAGCTTCATATTTGACATGCCGATAGATAGACAATGGCTTGTTTAACTTTAAGGTATTCAGTCGAAATAAGCATTTAAAAATATATTATTGTCATTCGTGGATTGTTCGCTGTTCGCTGTTCACACTTTATTACTAACTCTATACACGTGTCTCCTGTGTCGTTTTTTTTTCATTTTAGAAACATCAATTCAAAATTTTGTATTGAATTTCAATTTGTTCAATGTGCAATCTCGAAACTGAAAACCTTTTGGATCTTGTGTAAAACGTAGGACTACATTCTAATGAAATAATTTTGCGTTTATTTTATAGGTCGATGTAGTTTCCTTCATCTGTCTGTACCCAGTTTAACGAAGTTCGGTGACGAAATCAGCCTACAGTTAATATTATCACGAAAATTTACCGAAACTTTGTGGTCGTCACAGGCCACAGGAAAGGAAAAAGTGGAGAATTTCACTTCCATAAATGTTTTAGAGACGGAATTGAAGGTATGTTCATATATTTTGAGTTGTAATCACCGTATAGGTACCTCTTCACTTTAATATATATTACTTATATGAGACATGGGAGTGTTATTTAAAATGTAGCATTTACAACAACTGGTAGATTGTGGTTCTTGTCCAATAGTCCAATCCAGGGACATTTTGTTGAAGTATATATATGTCAGCCACGTTTATGACACCAGTCCAAGATGACATCGGTGTTTGGTGATTTCTGACATATATAACAATGTAACTATAACTAATCGAAAATCTACACAATGTTGTGATTTTATTTATCGCTGATGTATTACTATAATGTCATTAAAACATCATTAAAATGCAAAAAATAAAACTCAACGGATAAATTTTAGTGCCGTCCTATACAACGACTAATAGTATTAGGTTTGAAAGTGTCGTTCTCCTGCAGTTTGGATCAAAACATGCGACGCAATAATTTTTTTTGTATTACTACATTTTACATTACACAGCCAACACATGCAGCTGAATCGGTTTGTTCAGCAGATGCATGGAAATCATTTAATGTGAGAGAAGATGAAGGAAGGGAATAGGGGGCATCAATAAATGCAAAAAGCAATCCCAACAATGGGTTTATATAAATATAATCTATAAATAACACAAATATTTATATGTAATTAGGTTGATAAGCTAAATCTGAGGTAGCTATGTAGTTAATGTAGTTATAAATAACTCAATAAAGGTCGTGTAAAGAGTAAAGAATAGACTAGATAATGACCAAATTAAAGGTGGGTAGGTAACACAATCATATGAAAGTATTTGTGCTCTGCGGTTACACATTTTTAAACTGTTTTATGATAGTTAATAGTTACTATTCTTACTGTCAACTTAATTTCCGATTCCGTCTGGAAAACTGGAGGGGTGTTCTGAAACTTTGCTTTATAAGTTGGCAGCTGGATTGTAAGCAACTAAGCGATTAATGTTACTTTTAAGTAGGATATGAAAAGTCGAAGTTAAAATAATCAAAAACGTGAATATTTTAATACAGAAATTGTAAATGTGATTATGTCTTCAAATGATATCATCTCGATTATGTTATTCCACTTGTAAAAACTGAAATAGATAAATACGTATGGTACTAAATGAAAAAGTGAATATATAATTCTTGTCAACTATGTAATTATGTAAGCGTGTTACAAATTTACAAAGTGTCTTTAGATGATAGTCGTCGATCGTCATACGTCGTAAGTGAACCTATGTACCTAATAACTACTCATATATTACAATATTATAATGAGCCGAAGAAGTAGCAATGAGTATTACTACATCTACATACATTATTATAGATAGCTGCATTTTATAATTTATAAGAACTGTAGAATAGGAATGGAACCTCACTAACCTTTGCGCATTTATATATGAACACTGTATGAGAACACTGTACCGTTTTGTACAGATGTATTTGACTCTGTGTTTGTAACGAGACATTTTAAGGGAAACATGGATTACGTATTATGCATGACGAAGAAATTCCATCCTTATAAGTTGCTAGATAGTGAACCGATTTAAACTGGTGTTATCCTCCTGAGTGAGTTGACTTAATGATTATAAACCATAGATTAGAGAGCTGAATTTGAAGCTATAGTCTATTATAATAAACATCGTGTTTGAACAAATACCTACTTTAACTACTTACTGGAATATTTCTGTAGTTCTATGATTTGGTAAAGAACATTATCTATTGAACCTCAAACCAAACCATTAAGCAATAAAAATGTAATAAGTTCTAATGCAATTTGATCTTGTAATGAAGAGGTATCTTTTTATTTGCTATTTATCAGAATTTTTAATTTTTTCCCTTTATATGTGAAATCGTAGTGAAATCGGAAATGTTGGTAGTTGTAAGCTTTCGCTATATTATATAATTATGGTAATTATTGAACATGTTCCCATCCATCATCCTCACATTAATTTATTATAATCTTTACTATTTGTTTGTATGTTTCAGATTTCACAGAGGCTTTGAGATAAAGGATTCGTTGGAAATGTCAGCTGTGAAAATCAAACACGGAGTTCGAAAATATTATCATTTGCGAATAAGAAGAAATCGGTTTCTTTGACTGTGAAGATTAGCCGCTTTTCCAATATGAATCTCTCATCCAAAGTTGTTGTCAGTTCGGGGGGTTCCGGTGGGGAGACACTAACAGTAACATGTTACACTTGTGGTATGCCGTCTTCGAAAGAATGGGCTCAGAAAACGCGGAGTAGACCCAGTTCTCCTTCGCGACCGTTTTTCCCTTTCCTTCTGCAAATGATACCACCCCATGGGGCAATAGTTACTGAGGAAGGCTCAACTTATTTGTGCGCTTTTTGTCACGCCTCTCTTGAATCTCAGTGGAATTCTCATGAGCTGCAGCCCAATCCACTTCCTCCGACCAGTCGAAAATACTATGTTCATAAATTCATATGTGCAGTCTGTAGTGTGGAAACGTACAGAAAACGTGTTCGAGCTCTTCCCTTTCAGGTTCCTTTCAGTTTCATTTAATTTTCCTAGTTTACAAGGAGTTGGCATGTAGAATCCTTTTTACATTAACTAATTGGTTTTTGTAGGAATTTCCATTTTTAGTAAGCAAAAGACAACCGGGAAGCCTGACTTTAGGAAACAATCCCCTGGCTGTAGTTTGTTTGGATTGTTCTGAAACTTTGTGGGCCCAGAGTGCTGAATACGATCGATGGGGCCTGCCGATTCAAAAAAGACACTTTAATTGGATGGCAAGACCTCCTCCTCCCGAAGATAGCGTAGAAGCCACCGTTGCCCGCCTGCCGTCTGGAGAAACTCAGGTATTGGGCGAAACATTTATTCTTTTTGTGTTACTCTATTCTCTTATATAGGTAAATTAGCTTTAAATGTTACATCTTTTGTTTTTAGCTTCCAAGGTGTCCTCCAACGGAGCCTTTGATTCCTTCGAAATATTCCCAGCCTACAAGTCAACCAGAACCCATTGTTCCGATCAAGGCGAAACCAAAAGGGAATAAACCTGACATCCCTCAAATGAGCAGCAATAGTAGGAGCGTGGGTCGTTCTCCAATTGCCTCTGAACAACAAAGCAGCAACAATAGTGGCCGAAAAGTATCGATTACAACTGTTTCTACACCTATTGTCGATACGATGTCGGGGGCGCCGTCCCAGCCTCCTATTGTTACAGTAGCTCCTATGTCGTCGTACAACACTCTCACCAGTATTCGCAAGGTTCGTGTCGCATAATATGTGCCAATGTTTTTACTTACCTATGTAACTTTTTACACTATTCTATTTCTAGCTCATAATTTTGGTAAGTGGTGATAGAAAGTGTAATTTTATATCCGATTTGTATCTTTGCTCGCCACTATGCACTGATACTGATTCTAATTGCAATACTTAGTACCTCTCTGACCAGACCTAAACCATAAACTATAAATATTGGGAAGTAAGGTAGGGCTTTTTGATATGTACACGGATAAATTTGTATATTATGTATAATGCCTTTAAATTCATTTTTGTAATTAACATAATATCATGCAAGGTCAAAGCCCTTAAGGTTGTATGTAGTAATATGCTCCAAATGTCCAATAAATACAAAAAGTACAAAAATCTAGATTTTTTACTTTCACACACACGACATACTGTCGTAAAATGAAGTCAGAATCAGTTATAAAAGTTGGTTGGGGAGGCTGATACATGATATTGTAAGATATGAACTGTTTGTGTTTCATTTGTAGTAAGTGTTATGGTATATTACCTGAGTCGACGTAGGTATTACCATTTAGATTTATGGGGAGGTTATATTATCTACCTATATGCTAGATGTACTATTTAGTAGGTTTAAAAATAAACAGCTTCATTGGTGTTGGATTATCACATTTTACCACTGTATTCATTATCAGGCTAAAATTAGATCATGTACCTTGTAAGGCATTATTTGCGCTGGAATAAGTTATGCAGTTACGCAATGGAGGATTACCGAAAGTTAATAATATTCCCTTGCTATTTGTTTTCACATGGCACGTCATCATTTACATTTTACATTACAATGACAATAAGTTCGTTAAGTTCTATTTTTGGTATGGAAGTGATTTTTATGTGCTAATTATAGTTTGAAAGAGTTATGTACACTGATAGCGTGTTATTTACATTTGATAAAGTATTTATGATACATAGGTATTAAATATATTTATATGTAAATAATTGCAGGAAAGTATGTCGGTGCCTCCTAATTTGACGTCCACATATCCTAAATATGATGGAATACCTCAACCGTGTGGAATTCAGCCTTCTCTGGGACCTCCGCCTCTTTATCCTCGTTCTACTTTATTTCCTTCTCAATCTCCAAATTTTCCTACATTTTCATGGCCTGGTAGGGAATCCTCGTTCGGGGAGCCGTACCCTTACTCTTCAATACCGAATACCGTTGAATCTCTTACGCCTCAATCGTCATCGTGGTCCTGGCTACAATCACAAAGTCCCGATCTACTGCGATACCAGTCCTTTATGTCTTCATTTCAGAATCGAGTGTACGTCTGACATGAATATGAATGATAATGTATAATGTTCCTGATGTCCTCGTAACCAAATACTAAATGTTAAGATAGCATTCTTAATTCTATTAATCGGCTAGGGTAGTTTTTTAGTGCCTAGCCTTTGGTTGTCGTTCATGGAGTTTTGATCAAATTTCAAAATATATTGTTTTAACTACACTACCTACCTATCTTAGAGAGTGGCAATAATAAAATTTTCTTGTACATTCCACTAGGTATGGGGATATGTACTTGAACCACTCTCAGCCTTTGTATGGTGGCAGTTCGCCTCCAAGCCTTCCTGTTAGTTCTGGAGGCCCATCTTCAACGCCCTACCTCTCTCCATACAGATTGCAGACTTCGCCAACAGCACCCCACTATACAAATACAGTTTCTGTAGCAAGTAGTTCAATGCAGTCCTCTGTTCCTAATATAAAAGTCAGCACATCGTCATCACCCTACGATACAATGCAAGCCATGGTGCCAGTGCCAGTTCCAGTCAATTCAGAAGTTACAACCGACGAATCATTTTTATACTCTGCGACTATTGCCAGTAATAGCAATGAAGTGAGTCAAAACGAAGAAGTTCCAAAAACTGTAATGGAAGTGGCGATTCCGAAGAAAATGATTGCATCAAGGTCTAGTAAAAGTCAGTCGTCTTCATCTACTAGTTCCGATCCCGTATTAAAAACGAGTTCACCTCCGAAGAAACATTACCCGGTTAAAAAGGGGTCGACTAGCGAATCAGGAAATAAAGCAAGCGGAAGTAGTAGTCCCCCAAATGGTTCAAGCAGAACAACTCCTTATTGTAAGCCGGAAGTGCGTGAACGCGAACGTACAATAATTTCCAGTGCTACACTGAAAGATAAAAGTGAAGGATATGTAGGGAAAAAGTGGCAGTGGCAATCCCATGTGCGAAATAACAGTAGCACGCGTAAAGAAGAAACGGAACCAATTGACTGTTCTTTAAAGGCATCAGAGGAAAATCAAGAAAGTTCCAATGCGGAGACGGAATGTGCAATAGATTTGAGTGTATCCGCAGGAGCAAAAACTGTGCAGTCGAAAGAGGAAGATTCCGTTAGTAATGAGACTGTTGCTGCTGGAGGCAGCTATGGTGGATCATCAAATAAATTCATGATAGCTTATTTATGTAAAAGTGAAACGATTAGCCCTCCGTTGGACACTAACGATGATACCGACAAGTACGCGGATATTACTTCCCTGGACATGAGAAAAGAAAAAGAAAGTCCCAGTGGTCGCAGTTCAGTCATTGTTAGTGTAGCAAAGTCAGAAGGTTCGTGTGATTCTTTCGTCATCACGTCTGTACACAATGACGTTCCAAATTTCATCGAAGCTAAGGATAAGGAGAACGAAGATGAAAATAACACGCTTAATGATGAAAGTATAAATTTCACTGGAATTCTACAGAAAGCAGAATCTGCGGAAATTTCCAATGAAATTGTTCCTGTAAGTGATGTCATCGACGTGTCTAATAATGCCCATGGTTGGCTAAATGCAGACAAAGACACTATTTCCAAAGATGTGCTACAAGAAATCCAGGAAAGGGATTCAGTAGAAGAAAAAACTAAAGAACTAGAAAATAAATTGGAAAGAGAAAAATGTCTACAGGAATCTATCGCAGAATGTATGCAAAAGAAAACCCAAGAGCAAAAAATATTAGCAACAAAAGAGAAGGAACAGACAAATTTTTTAGCCGAGCTGGGTCTTGTTACTCCAGAACAGAAAACAGGTAGGTGAAGCCTAAATGTCTAATATGCTAGTTATCAATGGTTATCGTAATTTTAATTACCAAAATTATTCAATCTAGAAATTGAGCTACAAATTTTGATAAGCCGTTGCGAACATAAGACTCTTCCGCCGCTGAAAATGAGAGCTGAATCTCCTCCCAAAGTAAAACTCCGTGAGGAATTTGAACAGCAGCTTCTACAAATTGCCTTCGACGATCCGTCCTTAAAGCAAAATACACACGATCCATCGAAATCCACATTTCTGGGAATATTGGGGCTTAAACAAGCATCGAAATCTGAAAAAAATAGTAATCGTTTTCTTAATTTTTAAAAATATGTATATCTAAATATTACATATATATGTATATGTACTATACCTACAGGTGAGAAATTATTTGAAAGAAGTAAATAAAAACTATGAAAATATTGAGCATAAGTAATAGCCATTTGGTGGTTTTCAATATTTAGTTAGAGAAAACAACTTGGAGGAAAAAATTAGCCTTCGACGATCCGTCCTTAAAGCAAAATACACACGATCCATCGAAATCCACATTTCTGGGAATATTGGGGCTTAAACAAGCATCGAAATCAGAAAAGAATAGTAATCGTTTTCTTAATTTTTAAAAATATGTATACCTAAATATTGCATATATATGTATACTATACCTACAGGTGAGAAATTATTTGAAAGCAGTAAATAAAAACCATGAAAATATTGAGCATAAGTAATAGCCATTTGGTGGTTTTCAATATTTAGTTAGAGAAAACAACTTGGAGGAAAAAATTCATTTTGATTTGAATGAAACTATGAAACTTTTACCAAAAGTTGAATTAGATGGTCCTACAGGGTTTTAAAAGAATTGAAATTAAATATAGCTTTTTGTTCATTTTAAGGACGCGAATCTGAGTGGAGATTAGTGTTGACCGAGAGAATTATGCGGGAGAAGAGAGATGGTCGTCTTCGGGGTACTAAACGACCGTGGGATAGTTACAGCGATATTTCCAATTTGTTGATTCCACCCAGTAAAAGTTCTCGAAGCAGTCCTACTGTTCTGGAGAGTCTTTCCTTAACTATGCCTCCTGACTTGGTAGTAAATACATCCACAGGCTGTCATACCGGTTCATCGGATCTGCTCACGACTGTTGAAAATCGAGAGGGCGAGAAAGATTCAAGTACATCAAATGCAATAAAAAATGGAATGTCCATCGTCTACCCAAAGTACATTCCCAGTTATGCGCAATCCTCCACATTAGGTAAGCAAGTTTTAAATTTGCTTTCTTTTGTCGTTACTGCATTAAGATGAAAATGACATAATTTATTATTATACAGAAACGACCGAGGAAGTCCAAGATCCAAATAAAGGAAGGATCCCTAGTATTCTTAACGTACCAATCATTGCCAGTATACAACAGTCATTGTCAGTGGGGACCAATGTGAAAACTGAGGAGCCAACCCCTTCCGACTTGAACCAGTCTAAGGAGGAAGTACCGATTAGCAGTCAATCTCTTCTCGTATCATGTGGAAATATCCTGAGAGTACCGGTAGTTACCCCTGGTTTAGTAGGAAACACGAGCAGAAGAGGGTCGTTCACGTCCTGCCACACTGACGATACTGATGATCTAAGCTCTAGTGATGAAACAGATGAACTAATTCTAAAATCCTTTAGCCAAATTGGAGCTTCAATAGTTAAGATAGAACCTGATTGCGAACGCAATAGTCAAGTCGACTCCATAAAACATTCATGTGCAGAGAACTGGAGAAGTAATTTTGAGACTTTGACACTATCAAAAGTAACTTAATTACGTCTTATGTATATATGCTAATGATATTGAATTTTCTTTAGAAACTCAAGAAGAAATTGAAGTTTTAGTGGCGTCATCAACAGGCATCGAATATTCTAAGTATAAGTTGACTCAAGCAGCAGAGAATTTGAAAAAGCTTCGGAAATGTCTAAAATCACACCAATCACAGGTTAAAACAACAGAAAAGATGCTGAAAATGAAGGAGAAGCAAATCTTTAAACAACTTCGAGCTCTCGGTAAAAGCAAAAATACTCATGTACAAAGGAATATGTCAAAAGAGTCAAGTAAAGAATGATTGTTGAGTTTGCAGTTGTGGGAGTGTGGGAGTGTCATAGTCTTAATCTTCCGGTTTATCTAGGATAGTTATAAAATATTTAATGAGCAGATCATAATAATAAAACTAATAATATATTTTAAATTCGACGGTAATTATATTGTTACATGATAGCATATAATGACAGAGTATTGATCTTGTGTTAATTCGGGTATATATTTTTATGGGATTCCATTTTCATTTCTTTATGAAGGATAGATTTTAAGACGTTCTGACGTGTGGAACTAAAAGGTCAAGTAAGCAATGAACCAACGTTGCAATGAACTATATACTATAGGAACTTATTTTGTGAGCAAGCACGACGAAAGTGTGCTGATTATTACAGTACTCTGGATTTGTTTTTATATATTATGGAAACTGCCAAAAGGTCACGCACAGTATCATGAATTCTCGGGAAAAATATTTCTATTTTAATTATGAACACACACAAATATTATTTACTACTTTAGCTCGTTTATTTCGCAATACATACAATACAAACCATCGTACAGTAATTAATAGATTACATTTATACTTAGTCATTAATTAACTTTTCAAAATCAAGGTAAAAGTCATTAAAATAGCAATTTTGTCTATAGTTACTTCATACTGTCAAAACTATCAAAGCTGTAGAAAAATTTAATTTAAATTATTATGGTCGTTATAAGACAAAATGATGAATCAATTCAAACATTTTACCTCAATTTAATATGCTATTCATGTCTAAGTCAAAAGTAAATAATAATATATATTTTGTTGTAATTACGTTCCACAAACCCATAAGAAAATTGTCGTCTTATCCATAACTGCCATAATTATTATGTTATCCCGTATCCTCATTTTAAATTGTATAAGGAGCAGTGAATATTGCTGTATTGCTTTATAGTATTCTTGTGGTTATTTATACACAGATGATGAATTATTGAAAGGGAATTGTCCAGTGAATGTATGTCCACATGTAAGTATATTAATTTTAATTTTATATAATTTATGCTGATATCTACCTTATTTTCGTTATGTAGTCTTCTAGTCCACTTAACAATATCAATAGCAAACCTATTGTGAAGTGTAATATACTGTTAAGAAATGTAGCGGTTTGTGTATGTAATTAGTAGTAATTAATGATTACTAAAATTACTTATGTAGGAAACGGAATATATAGAAAGATGTAATAAGGCTTTGTTTTAAAGATTTGATATGTATAGTACATGAAATATAATATTACTAAATATTGCAAGCTTTATCATCATTCAGAAAGACTTTGACGTAGATGAAATAAAACATTTTGCAGAAAACATATTGCCAATTGTGTGGAGAATCATAAAATTATTATCAATCTTTGGGCTTGGGCTAGAAAAGATGGGAAAAAAGTTTTGGTCTGCTATTAAAGACTCGGACAGGCGAAATGTTATTTACATGATAAAAGTTATCGTATGGAATATTTAAGGGAAAACCAAAAGTAACTACACCGTAGGACTTTCTCCATGTAAATCCCGATTTCCCTTTTCACGCCTAAATAGCACTCCAAACTATTATTCCTGGTTAGTAGTACATAATCCCACCACTTTAAGGGGAAGTGAAAGTTAAATTTTATAGAAAAGACCTGAACAACAAAAATATTGGATGCGCTATTTAGGTTTGAAAAGATGAATTTGTCGTTTATGGAGAAAGTCCTATGGAGAAAAATATGTCAAAAGCAATGCGTAATAAAGTTATTTATAACATGTTAGTTCTAGTTGCTCTGTACAAATAGTAATCCTGCCTGAATGTCGTAATAATTCATAATATGGATGGACATTGTATATTAACAATCACCAAATTAAGCAGGGCAATACATTCAACAAAATGACCCCACAATATTATAATATT
>JABASI010003662.1:0-15880 GCA_019776505.1 Tomocerus nigrus
TGCAAGTGTGGGTGTACGTACCTAATTAGTAGTACAGTAGTACCTAGTATATAATTCTACACACAATATATCGCATTCCAACGAGAGACAAGTAACAGTACCTATTTAGGTCTACGTCTATAGGTATGTGATTTATATTGCGCGTATAAGCAACCATGCAGTTCATAATACTGCAAATGATAAAAATAATGAAAATCTATCCATGAATGGCAATACAATATACTATACCTGTAGACACGCAGACCGCTCATGTCTTGTGGGTTTATATAAATGCAGTGGCTCCCGAAAAAAAATTTACTGTGAGGACAAACCGATTACACGACCTGATGAGATGACATGAAATGCAGAACGCAATGCAAAACGGAGACGATAAAGCCAAAGTCAACTCCAGCAGCAACTCGTCCACAGAGATGAGGTACCAGTTTGGTATGTACAGCGCAACACAGTAAACTATGAAAAGACATGAGAAAATCAATCCACAGGCTATTATTATTGCACTACCCTCTGATCATTTTTATGGTAGGTTGTATGCACAGCAAGACTCTCTTGTCTAAAGTTTCACAAAGATATTTGCGCATCGCAATGTTTTATGTCACATTGGTCGGATATTTCTGAGAAACTTTAGAATCTTTTCTCGCTAACACCTTCTAAGCTAGACAAGAGAGGGGAGGGGAGAGCCTTGATGCACACTAATTTCCTACTATTACATATGTACTTAATTAATGACCTATAAAACAAAACTAAAAGTTTCGTTGCAATTATAAAATAAAAATAGAGGTAAGGTACATCCGTACAGCTCCTAACAATTGGTAGCTAGAAAGATCTCCAGATTCCTGGATAGTTCTTCTTTTTGCATGTCTTACACCTACATCGTCACATCCTGTTAACTATCAAGATCAACTCGCCGCTAACGCCAACAAGGAAGGGCTGTTTCACAAGCTCAGGTACAGACGGTACAGATAGGCCTCTTTCTCCTTCCAGTTTTATATGTATTCTTAAAATAATATAATTATATTCCTTTGTTCAGATTGCATAACAACATGCACGTCCTTCTATCTTGCCCCGGGCCCATGGTTTTGCTCAACGAGTTTACTAGACATACTTCAGAACTTACTTTACTACACATTGCCCTTTCTCATGACCCTTGCTAAGACTATGTCTAAACTTTACTTTGGTTTTACTACTTTATGAAAACAACAAAGTAATTCTAGAACTAGAACGTCGGGAACTGGGCACAGTCATTCTCCTGGCAGTCATCCTGCTCATCCTTCATTCATTCCTTACTGCTGAGGGCCACGTATTAATTCCAGTAAATACCAAATTTGATTGGAATTTCACATTTCTGTTCGCGTATTAAATAAGAACTTGTCCTACAGGTAAATAAGCTTTTTATAGTATACACAGACTTTGTAATTAATTCATAGTATCACTCATAAGAAAATACACCAGCGAGCCAATTGCATATAAAATCTTATTAATTGCAATAGTGCAGTGCTGTGCTGACACTTTTGGCCTGTTCTTACTTTGTTACCGTATGGTGTCTGTGTATTGTGATTTCAGAGAAACGTCAAGCATAGCAAAAGTTCTTGCAAAAATGTCATTTCAGTGGAATCAGTCCATCCCAAATTACCACTCCTACAATTACATAGCGCAAAAGTACTATGATTTGGTTGCAGCCCCAGGAGGTACTAACTTTGTCTCCAGAATTATCTATGTCATGCTCATACTATTAAAATGAAAATATTTACCTATTAATATCTTGTGCTTCTTCTTATTATTACTTTTTAATTGCATTACAGATCCTCGCATCGAAAATTGGCTTTTCATGAAGACTCCAAATCTAACAATCCAGATATCTTTGTTATACATGATTGGAGTAACCACAATTGGTCCATGGCTGATGCAAAACAGAAAACCATACAATCTAAAAAATACTATTTTGATATACAATGCATTTCAAACTATTTTCAGCCTATGGCTCTTCATAGAGGTAACTTTTTATGAAATGCAAATTTTATTTTTAATGTTACATTTTATGGGTGATCTTTAGAGTGTTTTAACTCCTGGGACTAGTACATGGTCTAAAAATACACTATTGAGTATTGGCATCAAACACGAAAGGAATTCTGTCATACCATCTTATAAAAAATACCCATGTCCATGGAGCTTATCTTGGTAGCGACATAATTTTAGATTACAGGCGCATTACATAGAGCATAAGCATTGTAGCATAAGCTAGAAAGAATTCTTGGAAAATATTATCAAATAATATCAATACGATTCTGCAGCACCTGAAATAAACGGTTCCGACTGCCGAAATCCATTGGAGTCACCTTGAAATGATAACCATTTAATTTTCGCGTATATTGTTAATATGAATATAGACAGAGATACACTAAGCGGTTACGCATTACTCATTTAATTACACAACAACTTGTGATTGCAACTAAAAGCTAAATAAAATTATATATTTAGATCATAAACATATAATAATGGCAATGTAAATCCTTTTACGATTTAGATGGGTATTTCCGGATGGTTTACTGGATATAATTACATGTGTCAGCCTATGGATTATTCCAACAGTGAGAAAAGTCTTCGGGTATGTAATCTCACTAGTAACCAGAACCACATTCCGTAATATTAATAACTGGCTCTTCAAATTATCATCCTTGATTCAAATAATTATTAAATATAGATGGCTCGTGTATGCTGGTGGTTCTTCTTTTCAAAGTTTACAGAATTTTTTGACACGGTATGACTTTCATCGTTTATACACGCATTTCATTCTTTCCTAAAAAACAATTTGAAAGAATTTCGGTACTAACATAACTAATGGGAAAATTTTATGACTTGACAGATACTTTTTATTTTGCGCAAAAAGAATGAGCACGTCTCTTTTCTCCATGTAGTACATCACGGGGTGATGCCTTTCAGTAGTTGGCTTATGGTTAAGTTTACCCCAGGTATGTAAACAACAAAAATCAAGATTTCCTTTTAATAAACTATTGTAAAACTGATACCATACAGAGTAGCGTTGAGGTATAAGCCGTGGACTAGACGGCAGGTTGACCTATTGACCTTATTTATAGTTACTGCAAGTTACTTACTTTGAACACTAGTAGTATTTGTAGTATATGGTTTTACCGAAATATCTTGGCCCGTTTTTTACGTGTCCTTAGAATGCTCCCGTTGACCTTGACCTACTGACGCCATTTTTACATTTGGATTTTCTTCATATCGTAGTAGTACGTGTACGAAATATGAACTGTATATCTCAATACGTTCATGGGATGATCTCAGGATGACCCAGACCTTGCCCCAGTGACGCCATTTTCAAACGTAGTGGACCTCTAGATGACACAGGAAATTTGAACGATGTATCTCAATCCATTCAAAAGCTATTGCGCCCAGGGACGGACGGACAGACAGATATAGGGTTTCCGATAGAGCAGCTACTCTACTCTGACAACTCTGAATATAATTCATTGAGATGAATACACCATAAACACGTCAGATTGACGATTTTAATGATTTGATTGAACTGTCTCATGGTATTTACAGGAGGTCACGGTTCATTTACGGGTCTGATAAATCCTTTGGTTCATTTTGTGATGTACATTTACTACTTCATTGCTGCACTCGGCCCTGAATATCAAAAGTACATTTGGTGGAAAAAATATTTAACTACATTTCAAATGGTAAATTAAAGTAAATTAAACTGATTACTACCTCTACATGTGTTATTAGTTTAGGCTTACATAGCATGTATTTACTGCTTAAGAATGCTATAATTGACAATGAAAGTCGGTAGTCTACGAGGGAAGTATGCATGCATGCCACACAGACACAGCGATTCTAAGAGAACAGTGTACATTAAGAAATTATTTATTTTACTGACTCTTTGTGCAAAATTATGTTTACTTTATAAATCAATACAATACATGTACCATATACCATATACCCTACGCATGCGACGTGCCCAGAACGACAATACTGAATGAATGAACACGGTAACACATTCGTTGTTGATGTAACATTACAATGAAAGTGCCTATAATGTTTTAATGTACTTTTATTTACTCTTAGATCCAGTTCGTCCTGACATTTGTCCATGCTATGCAGCTGTTTATGTTTGAATGCGATTATCCCACCTACACATCATGGGGAGTAATATTCTTAAGTGTGCTGTTTTTTGGATTGTTCATGGATTTCTATCGTAAAGATCGTTCTAGACAAAATAAACGAGTAAGTTCATATCAATCTAATGATTATGTGCCAAATTGAAACTACGAATTCTTTTGAAACTATCTTTAATCTTTACAACAATGCAGATTACGTATAATAAAGACAATTGCACTGCAGATGACATTCATGTTGATATTAAAACTAATAACATTGAATTTATTTGATTTCGTGTAGCGAAAGGAAAAAATCGCTCAGGAATAACAAAGAAGTGTGGACACCTAGCCGATATGCTAATACAATAGTATCAACAATAATATTAACACCAGCAGCATGCCGATCGATGTCCGATACACAGGCTCACGAATATAGCTAACTAAGAATGAACATGCATGGATATTGGATACTGTGAGAGTGCGACTGGCTTTCGCAGTTAATAAACAATAAAGACGAAGAACATTGTAATAAAATATTCTTTTAAAAGCGGTATATTTGTAGTTATTTAATTGATTCATAAAATTATTCAGTCTAAGTAATATTTCTAAATACAAGTAACGATTTTAGGCAACCATGTGGTGGTTTATTTATCAGTCCCCAAGTTGACATGATAATAATGTTGCAATAGTACATCTGATCATGTAGCATTTATTAGGGCTAATAGAAAATACAAGCTTTTTTAAATAAACTATTCGTATCATATAATGTAATTAATAGGTTTACATGTACGTAGAGAATTAAGATTTGAATTAAATTCAAGGTTATTGCTAGCACTTAGTAGAAATTCTCGTAAATACATAGCCCATAGTAATGCATAGCCCGTAATACTCATCATGGAATAAGACCACTAGATTCGTTTCAGAGTCATCAAACGGGATTTTATTTTTAGATCTGTTCAAGTTGTATTGCAATGTAGCAAAAGCTATGTTTAGTTTTCTTGACAGTTGATGTGACAGTATTGTAGTAGAGTAGACATAGACATGACGCTATCTAGACCTAGACCTTAACTTAAAACGCCGTCAACGTGCCATGATCCGGATGATTTTATTCACAAGCCAAGTTGGCATTTTTAAATGTTATTGTCTATCGAATCGATGCATTTATTCATAATATAATATATCACTGAATGCAATCATCATGTCTAAATTCTCATTTCTCTTTTATGGCTTTCGAGTTTTGAGCGTAGGTATGTAAGGAAGGTTATCCATTGCTCTTAAAACGATTTCCTATATAATCTGAAAGCTATATTTTGTCGCTCCCGTGGGATTCTGCGACTTATGTTCGTGGAAGTCACAAACACACTCTAAACACAGAAAGTTCAATTTGAAAGTTGAAGCTGTACAAATATAACACATATGTAACCCATCGACTATCGATGAACACTCAAAAGAAGTCGGGAAAAGATTTCAGAGAAAAGTTTTGGCAAAAGCCTTATAGAACCGAATCAGATATATTTTTGCGTTTGTGATTTTATGCTATGCTGAACTGGTGGAGTGGTTGACGTTGATATTATTTCTCACAGCCTGCGTGTATGCAAATTATAATATTATGGGAGCGTCTAAAAATCTTAACGATTTAAATAGCTCGTTAGTGTATATAGCTGTCAGTTTTGTAAGTACATACCTAATACCTAGTACACTTTGTAAAAGTGTATGTAGTATCAGCGTTTTCTGTATCAGTAAAATCAGCACATACATACGCGAAATCTAAAACAGTTGTTTGTGAAAATAGTTAAGTAGTCCATACAGTTGTTTTTAATAATGCATTACAGAGATTTGTTGAAGATTTTAATTTTGTTGAAACGAGAGTGGAGGAGCAGAGGCATGTGATGGTGGCAACTAGGGATTTCACGAAATAAAAGAAAGGTTGTCATTATAGTTAGCCGGGCTAATTCTCAGTAAGCTAATATTTTACTAATAGACTATAGAGACACTTTCAGTGGATCAGAAGAGTGGTTTGGTAATGGAGCTATGCTAGTCACCACACCATACCAGTGAAATTATATAGAGCAGCACGGAAGAGAGAGAGAGTATAAAGTGATACGTCGAGGCAACAAAAATAGAGAAATATCCAATATAATAGAAGACTGTGCCAAATCAAGCTAAGACTCATTTACGCAATTGTGCTAAAGAAATCCACAACACGGAATGCAAATTCTTGTCGGTCGGTCAGATTATATTTAGAATTTAGTCTCTTCTCAATGTCTTTTCTCTCTTCCATGCAACTTAGTCAGTAGAGGAAAGAACGACACTCTCCTATTAACTATGGTGTTCCTAGAAAGAAATACAAAGATCTAGATCTCTAGTCTCTAGCTATAATATAATGCATAGTAAAGTAGGAGTAGTAGTGGTAGTGGTACCTAAATGAATCTATTCATCCTTTCGGCAATCTCAATTTTCTCGTATAGACTCTACTCTTCTTCTATTATCTAATGAACACCACGAACATAACACTCGTGCACACAGAGTTGTTTATCTCTCTTAAATGTCACAGACTCCAACACTACATTGCATGCAAGTGCAATTGAGAGTCTGAAGAAGACAAGACTGAATCCAAGCTCATTTCTATCATCTCCTCTAATTTTCTCCCCGGAAAGACACCCAGCTTCCCTGCCAAACCTTTGAGATCTTACTTTACGCATTTGCCACACCAGCAACAGCAACTTGTCTTAAGGTAACCTCATATAATCTAAAACTGACCATTACTATCATCAAACAACACCCTTAGCATTAGATAGCTGTAGCATTAGGTTAATTAACATTTTCGTTTTGATTTAATACTTCGGATTGAGAATCTCAATTTCTAATTTCCTTGTGATCAAAGGTTGCCAACATGACACCTTTGTGGAGTTTGGCTTTCCTGTGCCTAGTCGCCAGTCAACATGCATTTGCACAGCAAACGAAGCAAAAGTTGATTATCACTAGCCTCTTGGTAAGATTCGAAACTAAAATCCATTAATCTTCAAAGAAAAAGTTTGTGATTCTTACTTTACTTGTTTATGAACTTCGGAGTTTGTGGTGCATTTCAGAACGAACCCTACCTTAGCCAAGGAGATGATGGTGATGGCACAAATTTTAAAGGATTCGTCGAAGATTTGGCAGAAGAAATTGCGGAAGAATTGGACAGTGATTGTAAGCATTCGAAGGAAATAATCCGTCTACCACATACCTTTCTACATGGATCCGAAAACTAATGACTAATGACAATTTTCTAAACAGTTGAAATCAGATTAGTAAAAGATGGACGTTATGGAGCACCCGATGCATCGGTAGGTGGCGGTTGGAATGGAATGGTCGGAGAACTCATCCGCAAAGTAAGACTTTCTTTCTTTCTCCGGTCTCTAATTTTGGGTCTTCCTGGGACAAAAATTAAGATGATTGTTTAAGAAAATAGGAAGCTCATCTGGCAATCGCACCATTGACAATGAACGCAGCTCGTGCCAAGGTCATTGATTTTTCTGCCCCTTTCCAAGAAGTCCGTCTTAGCATTTTGATGCAAGAGCCTCCAGAAGAAGAGGACGAATCTGATGCTTCATTCACTTTCGTTGAACCCTTCGATGGATTCGTTTGGGGTACAGTTATCTTCGCTCTTATTGGACTCCTTATCCTGTCTCTTATTGTTGAGTGGTCTTTCAAGGATCCCGATACACGGCCCACTGGATTTATCAACTTCTTGAGACAGGACGCCATTTGCCGACCAGAGTAAGATCTTTCTATCTATCATACGAGAAGGTCCTGTCTTGATCTCATGCTGATCTCTTATAACATGAATTAGTACTTGCCAGCTTGCCACTGACCGTCCACTAATATCATTTCCACGATCATAAAATCTCAACCATGCTGCATGCTGATGTGGGAATATATTATTTATTTCTTCGGATTTCGTTTCGAGTCATTCCATTCGTTTTTATACAGATCTGTCACCGGCAAGCTTCTTCGTCTTATTTTCTGGGTTTTCGTCTTGATACTCGTGGCTGCCTATACAGCCAGCTTTGCTGCTCAACGCCTCGCCGATTCTGAATCTCACATTGCTCATGAAATCGATTCCATTGAGGAATTAGTTGAGAGTGATGACGATGAAGTCCAATACGGAATTATCGGGGGCGGCTCAACTGCTGCCTACCTTAGGGTATGCATGCATTACACTGTTATCATTTCACATGAAATTCCATATCATTACGTGTGACGTACAGAGAATTCCACGAATAAGCTTCATATTACGAAATTCATATCACTTAGAAATTAGAAATGTGTATTCATAGATGTGTGTTTTAGCCAGACCAAAAGGTGCAAGAAAATAATGATCAGAATTTTTGACTTTTCAAAATGTTAATATTTTTATAATTTTTGGATGGAGATGTGAAATGTGTTCATCTATAAAGATCAAGGGCGTAATTAAAATATGTATGTAATTTCAGGCATCCGACATCCCATTGTACAAGCAAATGAATGACGTTATCATAGACAAGGACAACTTCATTGACAACTACACTGAGGGATTAGAAAGAGTCAGAGAAGGTTCTATAAATATTATTCTGGGTGTCAGTTGACACTGACAGTATATTTGTCTATATAAATACAGAGTTTGAGATTTCATTTTGGTTACTTCGTTTTAGGAAATTTTGCATTCCTTGTTGAATCGCCGACCGCCGAATACATTGTTAGTCAAAGTCCTTGTGATCTTGTCGTAGTTGGGGATGAATTCGGTCCCAACAAAGGCTACGCTATCGGAAGTGCCAAGGATTCTCCGCTGAGGTATGCAAGTATCTGTATATATAAATAATGAATGTCAATGCTCCCGAATTATTTTAGAATCGGTAGGATAGTAGTGCTATCAACTACCTAAAATATTATCTTGTAATTCCATGAAACGTATATAACAATTTTAATGCAGCGATCGTGTCAACTTGGCTATCTTGGAAATGAAAGACAATGGAAAGCTAGAGCAAATCCTGGACAAGTGGTGGAATGATGGCGAATGTGCTGGAGATGATGAATCTAACGATGACGATGTAATGAACATGAATATTGAGCAGCAATCTAATTACAATTAAGAAATATGAGTTTGTGTGCATGAATATGCTGGATATACTATTTACGATCCTTTATTTACCAACAGGACGAAGATGATTTTGATCGACTGCATTTGAGTGAGTTGGCAGGAGTATTCTATGTCCTCCTCGGAGGAATCCTCCTCGTTATTATTGTATGGCTTCTGGAAAGCCGAGCAGTTGCAAAAACTGCATAATGGAAAATCGAGCTTTCACTTCCCTTCTAAATCCAAAGTGAAGTGTGCATTAAATTTAAACTAAGTTTATCTACGTGAACTAACTTGTTTCCAACGATTCTCATCTCAATCTACTCAGTCTACTCATTAATGACTTTAATTGTCGCAGCTTCCCTCTTGCTCTGCTGAATATTGTTCATGGTCCGTGGCCATAAATAGTATTAATCTCTATTTTCGTTGTTATCTGAATTATTGTGCCATGAATTGCTATTTTACCAATCTCTTCTGGCTGACTAATTTGCTTTGTATTTCTGCGTTGTTGTCCACGAGGCTCAATCTCTAAACTCTTCTTCTCATTGTCAGTGTTAAATATTGAGAAGTTCATGCTGTACATAAATTACACGGATAACATTCAGAAATTAGCAATTGGCCATTGCTACACTAATATAAATCAACCTATTTGCATATTTACAGTTAAATACAATTACCTATTCTTAAAAATGCCAAGTGATTATGTAATGTACATTTATCAACATTATGTATAAAATGGGTAAATTATATCTACACCTAATTGTAAGTGAAATAAATTCATGTTTTATTTATTCTACGTGAATTTAACTTTTGTAAACCTACACTAATTTAGTCAACTAATTAATTACTCGCGAGAAAAAAAAATTCTACAGCCATTATGCTACTTCCAAATGTTTCTGATCAGGCCTGCTATATGGCCTTGAAGAAATATATTTTTAAAGCGTTGAAAATTATGTTACAATTAACACTTTTTATTGAATACAAAATACAAATACATATAAGTACACTACACACTGAATTTTGTAGCATATCACAAACAAATGCCCGTTTTCCAATTTCAATCTATTCATGCATTAACTACTTTAGTCATACTTTGCGGTGAAATCATAATTTCCTCTCGTGTTACCCATTTATTATCATTTTTAAAGTTGAACAGAGACTTCATTGCATTTTACAAGTCATCGTCATCATCCGGAAGAGGAATAGATTGGGCTTCCCTCAAATCCTGCTCTATCTGCTGCTGAAGTTGAGGATCCATTTGAATCTCTGGAGGGGCCATCGCTTGCATTGCCATGAATTGCAAATTCGGGTCGCCGACTAATCTTCGAGCTATCCAAAGGAACGGCTTTTCAAAGTTGTAGTTGCTCTTAGCCGAGATGTCGTAGTATTGGAGATTCTTCTTTCGGTGGAAGGTAATGTTCTTAGCTTTAACTTTTCGATCCTTGACGTCCACCTTGTTTCCACAGAGCACGATAGGGATGTTTTCACAGACACGAACTAAATCGCGATGCCAATTTGGGACATTTTTGTAGGTGACCCGAGAAGTAACGTCAAACAAAATTATCGCACATTGAGCCTGGATATAATAGCCGTCTCGTAGTCCACCCAATTTTTCTTGACCCGCCGTGTCCCACACGTTAAAGCAGATCTTGCCACGATTCGTGTTGAATACCAATGGATGAACCTCGACACCAAGAGTAGCCACATATTTCTTTTCGAATTCTCCTGAAATCAAACGTTTCACAAATGTTGTTTTCCCAGTTCCTCCATCCCCAATCAAGACACATTTAAAAGTTGGCATCATCTGCGCGGCAGCAGCTTGGTTTTGAGACATCTTTGATATAGGTTTATGATCACTTCGTTTTCCTTCGTCCGGTTGAGTCTGAGTCCGCGTCGGCCACAGAGTACGCTGGAATTAATTACATATTATGATATCAAACCGAAAGAAAATTACCAGAGAATCTAAAATTACGGATTTATATTGTTATTTTTCTATTGGGGCTTGCTTTAGGCTTAAAAATCTTACGTTTTCTTAAAAAAGACAGCAGCAGCCGCTAGAGTAGAGAGAGCGTCTACAAAATCAAAGAAAAATTCCAAATCCAGAGTGGAGTGTCGGAAACGAAAATTATTATTTTATGGTGATTTTCAAGAATTTTCCGTTGTAAATAGACCTTGCATTGAGCTTTGCATTACATTTACGCACAGGTCCAGCAGGATTATATTGTTGCCTTGCCTCCATGTTTTGGCTTTTCTCAGTTTTTCCCAAGGAAACTAGAATTAAATATACTATAATATTATAATAAATATAATTTTATTCTCTGTAATAGCATTCCACCATTTCCACTTCCACCTGTACATGTACAGTACTGTCTGTACGTGTACGTGTACCGACTAGCGACTGTACCTGTACATTATGTAGAAGCTGAGGGAGAATTTCGTGGTTTCCAACTTGACTGCATACTTTGTACTTCTTTGTATGTAGTTCTGCGGTTCTGTGTTGCCAAAGGATGAGACGGAAATGTTGATTCATTGAAAATGTCAACGCGTAGGCGTAGATTTCAATTCAAAAGCATCTTTATGTTTGATGATTTGACGAGGAATATGAGCAAGTTGAAATGAATTGAAAAATATTATGTATTCGATGAATTGCAGCGTACATATTCCTTTTGAAGGTGACTAATAATAGCACAGAAAGTCGTCATTTCTATATGAACTATTGCTTTGGCCTTATTTATTTAGAAGATACAAGGGAAAATTAGGTCATTCATGGCAGTAATAGGAGTAGGAGTCGTAATCGCAGCAGGGTAATCAGGGAGAATCATTTATCACAGTAGATAAGTACTACCGAGGTAGAATTTAAGACTATTACAATACAAATAAGTGATCTTTGGGAGTAGAAAGGGAGAAAGCCACTTTGAGTTAGTCATTAGTCATTACAAGGCATACGAAGTGTGTAACAGAATGGCCAAAGTGCAGGTGACCGGTACCCATTTGGTTCATGCAATGCAAACTACTTATTTCTTTTTCTCAAAGTCATACCTAAGTTATGTATAATATAATTTGCAGTCTTATAGAAGTACAGTAAGTAGATTATTTATAGATCTGGAGAAATAAATTACAAATGAGCAAATATCGTTAGGAAGAATTCATCCTCGTGTCCTAGATAACCACTCACAAAAGATGAGAGGATATTCCTGCAGAATCACCTACTATACCTTCATTGTGCATATATATTTGTTCAATGTAGGTTTATTCACTATTCACTGGTCGTTTTAATTGTCACTGTAGCCATGATGCTCGATTTGGTTCGCTATATGAAAATGAAGGAATAAGTAGATGAGTAGAGGCAAGAAGAAGACTGCGTCTTTAGTTCTTCAGGAACAAATCAGAAAATAGAGGTACTCATCCAGTGTGTACCCTTTGCACAAGTGGCGATGGCTTGAATAGATATAATTCCGGATAAGGAGAATCTCTCTACGCAGTGATGCTTCTGTTGAACTGGAGTCCTTTAGTCTACCTGCTTTCTTCCGCAGATGTGTGATGTGTAAGTTTGAAGAAGATTTGAAGGTCTGCAGCCACTACAGACATCCCTACAATTATAGTCTCAATGTTCTGCAGCTTTCTTCCGAGAGACATTATTATTGATGTAGTAAGTTTCCTTTCACAGACACACTTTAGGAGACAGAATGCGAGAGAAAGGAAACTAGCTCGGCTCATTCCTCCGTAATTCATCATCTAGGATTTAGAGATTACAAAAGACATAATATCTCAGTATAAATGTTCCACAGGAATTCATATAGCTAATAGAACAACTTGAGTTCATACTATTTTAACACAGATGGATTGAGCTATAATTTATATTTTATTACATATCAGATAGATACTTATGCCTCATAATATTATGAGAACTCAAGCGTATGCTCAGAGATTTGGGTCAATCTAGTCCTTACAATTTTGATATTCTCCATTCTGTTTAACTGAAGCCTAGAAAGCAGTAAATTCTGACAGAAAACTAATGTAAATAATAATACATCAGGTTCATGTGTCAGAAACTATATCACTCGATCCTTTCAACAAAGGCAAGGCCATAAATGAAGCTGATTATAATTGTAGAATTACTTTTCAACCAACTAACTACGTCGTTCTTTACCTCACACAATCTTTACAGAATAAAATAATACAGCATAATGTCATATCTTCTTTAATATAAATAGTAGACATATTTTATAGAGTTTACTATGCCTTCAGGGAATAAACTAGCAATAGTATTTTAACTTCCAACAGTTATTATTATAACTGCTGTCTTTGGGTGCACAGTGCACAGTGCACATGGATGTGTTTGATGACATCAGCAACAAAATAATACCTATGTGATCTGTAAGTTATACTAGAAGAAACTTTGAACTTGTTTTCGAATTCGGTTCCTAAAAATGCTATTTTTAAACAAAATCGATAATTCTTCCTTTATTTTTGTTTTCATTTATAGCATAAGGCATATAATATGACTTAAAATGTTACATGTGATTGACTTATGGAACAGCAGCCCTTCACCCTTCTCTCAACGTTAATAATTTGCAACTGGGTATATAGACTATAATATAATATTATATCTCAAAATACTTAAACCTAGGTAAGGTATGTATGACAATTTAGCATCGCAATGGATAATTTTATGTTATACAAAATTCTACTTTTCTATTTGTATTTGTGAAACTCATACACGTCATTAGGCGATGAGCGTAAGTTAATAAGTTCCTTTTCTAGTATAATTACGTGACTATACGCTATAATATTATAGTGACTATAAAACGTCTTATCACATGCATATCTATACAATTACTTATAATAGGATATGATGGAAGCGACTGGCATTCATTACTCAGTTTCATGCAACAACTAATAAGAACTGCTATATGCTATAGGAAATAAAAGCAAACTTAAAAAGATGGAGTCAAATTCTATGCACAAGGGAAGTATTAGCAGATCTAAAATTCCTAATTATAGGGCTGTTATATTTGCATGCTATTTGCTACAAACTTCCTAAAAATTTTATACTGCTAATTTGGTAGTCACCCAACGATTACTTTTTTTACATTGTAAAATAATAGGTATGTGGAAACTCAAGACTTTTCTAATTAAACTGACGGAACTGTCTACATAAAATGAGACGAAACAGAAAATACATAATAGCTAAGTTCGAAGTTTTTGCAATTAGTAGTATTGATTATAAAAGGATAAATGTAAGACGTATATTACATTTCAAATATTCCTACTTTCGTAATTGGAGTTTGTCTATAAGATACGAAAGAATGCGTCTGGCCGATAGTCGTCTGGTCTTTTTGACCATTTTTAGCCATTAAGGTACTTCTTAAAGCCAGACCGCGGTGAATGGCAAATAAAATTATAAAGTGTCTCTAGGAGTAGGTATGAATATTTATACCAGATAGTGATAGTGATGGTAGATCCGTGCCTTGCATGGGCACTTAATTTATTCAAAGTTGTATATAAAAGATGATGAGAAACTCCCAGGACTAATCTTAAGATTACTGTGCCATAAACATACAATGATAATTATATAATATTAATGCTCAGCAGATACGTTTATAGCAGTCAGATATATTGTAATCTGTTAAAGCACTATAGAAATATTCATAATAATAGGCCGAGCCGAGTCGACCCACCTTTTTAGCGATGATGGTATCAGCAAGTATTAAATTAATGTAAGCCATAGTTTATAGCATCATAACCAGACACACATTAGTGAAGAGCACATTATTATTGACTTCATTTCATGTCATAGCAAGCAGCGAAATGGATTAATGTAATGGATTTTTCAGCTCAGTGAATTCTGTGGAGCCGAAATGAGTTCGTAGGCTTTTACAGCAAAAGAATTTGTAATCATACTAGACAAGGAACTATTATGTGATAATACCATAAAGAAGGTTACATAGGCACATCTTCCGTTGATTGCGGATGTTTTCAAGCGAAAATCTAAATTGAGTATGCTAACTGGGTGTAGGTACTTTAGTCCCAAACGAATCTTCTCTATTATATTCCTCGAACTCCTTTTATATGCACAAGATACATCTTCTAATAGCTAGGCATAACAAAACAAAGTCAGTTACTTAGATAAGCAGAACAATCTGTTAGACTATTCAATGAAGTCGTAGTAAACGTCGCTGCTTTCCCAAAATTGTCTGTAGAGAAGAACATTAATGAGAATGCTTTAAAACTGAAGATTCTGGCAGAAATCTCTCTCTATCTTTCTCTCTGTCGCTGACAATTTGGGAAAGCATAAATAAAATAGCAAAATTACACAACATCCGAGTGACAGTGCAATCACAAACAGAGGTATTTAATTGTAGACGAACTCTGAGATTCACTGTGTTTAAATCCAGGCAATCTAATAATTAAAGAGCGTTTGTTTCTCCCTGTACATTTGTTTGTCATTAATGTTGCTACCCGGTACGGTTACCAGTTTGCGTCGCTTCAGAAGAATAAAAACCCAGACAAGGCTCCACTACTCTACACCATAAAGTAGCTTCAACGGATTTACACTGTGATACTGTGAAGTGCAGAATCTTTTGCGTACCTACCAATAATGCCTAAACAATCGGGGAATGACGTTCTAAGTATGTACTGTTAGTATCTTTAACCAGAG